>JAECUM010005219.1:0-115550 GCA_016617855.1 Megalonaias nervosa
CCGCCCCCGAAAATCCTGACCCCTCCCCCGCACAAAGTCCTGACCCCCACTGCAAAAAATCCTGCGGGAGCCCATGGGTATCTGTATCTCTAACAGTCCTTCACGGACACGGTTACATCGCAGATTTTGTACACGTTTATTGCTGGTTATATAAAGACAATCTACAACAGGTCGCATGTACATCTTATAGAGACTGTAATGCAAATTACGTGAACACGCTGCACAAAGTACACGATTCGACTTAATAACACTCGGTTGAATCTTCCCACAACATTTTCCGAACGTCAATCATGCTTTGTACGAAATCCTCCTGGCTGTTAATCGTTAGAGAGGGGAGCGTTTTATTTCCACACACAAACCTATCAGAAAAATCTTGCGAGTTGTATTTTTAACAGTTAACACCTCATCGCCGAAAAATCTTTGAAAAGCGATTGTTTCGAGAAGGCAATCTGACAAACTGTCCGAGTTTAACTTGGGACCGGAAAGTCGACGAAACCCTGATACGTACAAATATTACGATTACAATGTAACTGATACATTAGAATATAAATATTTATTCATTATTTGTCAAAACTTGCTATAAATAGTAAATATTCACACTATGACGTCTGCTCGAAAGAATGCGAAAATGACCTTGAAACCGACTCAAAAACGGAAATTACACATACAATAATAGGTGTAGCCAGGTATGCAGAAGAAGAATGCGATACATATAAACAATAAATAAAAGGTGTTGATATATGTATTCTGGCGAGATTGTAGGGTATAAAAGTTACAGATCATAAAGCATTAGGCACTGAACACGACCTGTTAACCGGGTAATTTGTGTTCGGTTAATCGATTAATGAAGCATTCTGAAGCTCCTGTTTGACAAGTAAAGTCTTTCCGAATTTAATCTCAAATGGCCCGAAGAAAACAGATTCTGTATACTTGAACACAATATGAGGATGTCTAGTCGTGGAAAAGGCGGGAAAATCTTCCTATTTCATCCGGACGTTTAACATGGCTCGAACTAAACAAAGAGCGCAGTGAAATGGAAGCTTACCACTTATACGACAGGAGTGTATACAAGCGATGGAATATTACACCTAACTCATAAAGAAGACATACTACAAAACAGAATAATACAGAAATAAATCTACAAAGAAAAATGAACAGTGAAATTTACTCACGAGATGCACGGGAGATAGGGCCAATAAGAAGGTTAAAGAACTAGAGAAATTTCTTAAGACAAAGAGGATAGAGACAAGTGAAGGATCTTTCCTAGAATGCTCATACAGAGAAGGGACAAAAGAACTGGACAAGTCAAAAATGCCACGCGAAAGAGCACCATGAATAACAGCAGTGATGATAGCACTTAAGGTCCAAAACCCAGAATACATACAAAAATTTATTCCCTCAACACAGACGGGTACAAAGATTTCATATTGCGACCCATAGGAACCCAACCGATATTACAGTTCGGGGAAATAACTGTTGCAGGAGAGACGGTCACAGCTGAGGAGCCCACTCCTATCTTGCGAAAAAAAATAAAAAATAAAAAAAAATAAACATACTGGAGAGCTACATCTATCTTGAGATACCATTACAAGCAACGGTAATAAAGTTTGAGAAAAAATTCAACATAAAGTTGATAAAATCAAAATTAGCAACTATTCCCTTTACCACAATATACAATGGGATAAGGATATTGGAAATAGAAAAGAGCAAAATGAGAGACCTGAAAAGAGCATTCTTTCTACATGGTTTTCTGACTAAATCATGGTACAAGGTATGTATCTATCATAGAACATGTAATAGATGTGGACAGACTGGGCATACTCCACACAAATGCTCTAAAAGCTCAGAGACCCAAGCAGAGACCAGAGAAATAAATAAAGGACAGACAGTAACGATGACGAAATAACAACAACAACAACATTCATAACAACAATCCGGAAAAAGCAACAAGAAGAAAAACAAAACCCAAAACAGCAAGAAGGACAAAAGAAAAATCAACAACAACAACAAGAAAAACAGAAACAGGAAGTAACAACAAATGGAGAAATCAATCAGAAGCAACCAAAAATGCAAGACAACAAACAACAGGGGAAAATAAATCACTCGTCGGCAACAACAGAAGAACAAAAATGGTTGAAACGACAAAGGGACATACCAACCAGAGACAATCGAAAGTGCACGAAAACAAACAACAGTGAAAACAAAACCAACAAGACCAAAGATAAGCATCACAAACATCGATAACAACAAAAACAGAGACCAAAATACAGAATCATTACAAATTTACTCGACAGCAACAGCAACAGAAGAAAAAGAAATAGAAAGGGACAGAATTAGGAGAGCTAAAAGGAGACAAAAGAGAGACGAGGAATATAAAATGATGGAAATGTACCTACTCGATAATGATGAATGTTTGGAATATTTGGAAAAATAGAAGAAAAAAAAAATAGGGAAAAATGACAATGACAATGATATACAATGAGAAAATAACTATACAGAAAATACTTGATTTTGTTAATAAATTAGTATATAAATTTAAAAAAATACTAGAAGAAATTTGGCCCGCGCACAGGTTGTTATAAAAACTATAAAGAAAATACTTGATTTTGTCAACAAAAAAAATTCAAATTGAGAAACTAACCATACAGGAAAAAAAAAACAACAACATACTATAGCACAATCAGTAACATAATACCATTAGGCAATTATATTAGTAGGGCAGGGGGCCTCTTAAATGGTTTGAAAAGATCAACCAGGGAGAGTACCCCCCCCCAAAAAAAAATAAAGCAAGTAAAGTTGACAAAACACACATACTTGACTTGCGAGTTGTTTTGTTTAAAAATAATTTTCTGTGAGAAAGAGTTGCAAAAATTTTAAAAAACCTTTTGCAGGGGCTCAGAAAAGCCTTCAACAGTGAATCTGATTCGACTGGAAATGAAAGATTGATTCTCAGTGCAGCAGTACCTGCGGGACAGTCGGATATCGACACTGGTTATGACGTTCCAGAAATGGATAAGTACGGCATTTTTTTAAAATTACATCACAATCGTCAATTTTTTTCTTGTTTGTTTGTTACGGCTAACCTTATGTCAAGGAGATACATTTTTATGTCGTGCTGGTTTGAAGCTATTCAATTTTGTAATAGCCAACATTGTCATATTTAGAAACGAGTGATGGTATATTTACAAATGAAAGTGCTTACAATAAGTAAATAGTTGTGAACATAAACAGCTAACTATCATCCTTCCGTCAATATGTAATATTTTGCCTCCTTTGTTTGTGATTGTGGCACAGTTTGAAACGTCTCTCCATCTACCTGGTAATAATGTTCAACATGACTGTAGGGGCCCCGAGTTGCCGGGTGGTCTAAAGCGCTCACCGTTACGGATCACTGATGTCTCACCTCTGCATGGCTTTTAGTCTCGGGCTAAAAAGCCAATGTGGGTACGTGAGAAAGCTTGCCAGTAGCTTCTCGTGGGTCGGTGGTTCTTTCTGGGGTTTCCCGGGATTTTCCTCCACCATTAATACTGGCCGCCATGTATAGCCTATCTTGTGCTGAAAAATGGCGTTAAACCCTACAACAACAACAACATCATCATGATTGTAGAATTATCTTTACTGGATACACACGAGTCCTGTTGAATTAGGAAATATTTGACAGCGTTATGCGTCTGATGGAAGTGATGAGCAATTAGCGTTATTTCATTTTGCTGTGCAAGGTGAAGTTGTTGCGTCTTCATTGCCTTTCACTACTTTTCCAGCTTTCAGTCACTGATACCCGATATTGATTCAGAGTTAAAGTCAAGAAAATTCTACATGTTCATAGCAAACTATAAGAATCTCCATCTTTCAACAACTTTCCAACAGTTTCACACCATAACATTTCACCTTTCTCCAGATACCTGGATTTTGCCAGCATCATGGCGTACGACTTCCATGGGCCCTGGGACAGCACAGCAGAACATAACAGCCCATTGTTTGAAAGACGGTCGGAGAGGTGGTTCCAGAAAACATTGAACGTGGTACAAAACTCTGCCTTTACGATTATTATTAATATTTAGTGCACTCTATTCCCCAATTTTTATATCAACGTTTAACCATTTTATATATATAAAATATATATATATATATATATGAATATATATATGAATGAATATATATATATATATATATATATATATATATATATATATATATATATATATATATGCCGCGCATATATATATATATATATATATATATATATATGAATGACAGAAAAACTGATAAACAACAGTGCAAAACTGGTTCAATACCAGCCAAAACGCTTTCGAAATCTACCGATTCCTTTTTCAAGGTCACAAAGCCACAAAAGAAAATTACACAAAAGAAAGCATAACAAAACACATTAAAAATACGAAACGTGAATACTATATAAAGTCTACATTGTGTTTGCTGTAGATAAATACAGTTGATTACAAAATAAAGGTTGAACGATGTTGAGTGTTGTTACATTTTAGCGCTAGCAAGGCAAGAAAAGCTGCAAGTGACCCTGATCGAAAGCGTTAGAACGTTAGCTATTTATTGTTTGCAGCATCTACAAAATATTTTCATCCTGAATATAATATTTCATCCTGGATCCAGTATTTCGTTGAGCTGGTTGTATGTTAAAAATTGCATGAATTTGAGTTCTAGAGCAAAATTGCATCATTGAGTTTACATTATTGAACAGCTTAATAAACGCTTTTAAATAAATTTATAAATGTGTTTTTGAAATTTTTACAAAAAAATGATCGTTAAGACCACGTGTCTGAGAAAGCGAATAAATGGCAGGAAAATATGATTTTGGTGACTTGCATATTCCTTGTTACCTATGCATTGACAAATTCCCGTTTGGATTTAAACGGGCACTATATATATATATATATATATATATATATATATATATATATATATATATATATATATATATATATATATATATATCTGAAGTCTTTGATCCCTTACTTCACGGCTTTGTTTTGCAAGATAAGAGTTTGTGATTTTGTGATTGATTTAGTAAATTTTCTATATAAATGAATGACATATTGCGATTTTGACA
The DNA here is from genome assembly GCA_016617855.1 of Megalonaias nervosa. Lineage (NCBI taxonomy): Eukaryota > Metazoa > Mollusca > Bivalvia > Unionida > Unionidae > Megalonaias > Megalonaias nervosa. Next base: position 5,081 of record JAECUM010005219.1, read on the forward strand.
TACTGCGAAATGAAAGCAAGAGTTCTTTTCCTTCCCACTAAGACTGCACCATGGTCCCCCAGTTTTGCAAATAATGTCTTATTTCTAAGGAAACGTATGTTGAAAATCACACATAAGTACACAAGGTAACGTGCCTTAAAAACAGGAGGAGCTGCTAATAATGACTAACGTACCGTAAAAACACGGGGAGCTACTAATAATGACCAAAATCTTTAAAACGTATAACTCGTATGCAGCTGAAATCACTCGTTACTGGTCTATTGAATTCAAAACACGTAGAAAACTTGTCATATCACGAGACGAATAGACTAGCAGGAACATGTGCATGTGATGTATTCCTGTGGATTGCATTAAACTGCAAGTCTTCGGCTGTAGTTGTTGTTGTTGTGATTTGGATTTTTAACGTAGCTTTAACAATTTTTCAGTCATATCGCTACGATGTCTGCAGTGTGGCAGTTTATAGTGATGTCTAGCACTGGGGCATCGTGCCGCAGACATGTAGCATGATGTCCCACCCAGTCACATTATCCTGACACCAGGCCGACCAGTCCTAACACTAACCTTTTAATGCTGAGCGCCAAGCGAGGCAGCTGTTAGTACCATCTTTGTAAGTCTTTGGTATGACTCGGCCGGGGATCGAACCCACGACCTCCCGCATCCGAGTTGTTGTTGTTGTTGTTGTTGTTGTTATAGGGTTTAGCGCCATTTTTCAGCACTAGATAGGCTATACATGGCGGCCAGTATTAATGGTGGAGGAAGAACCCTGGAAAACCCCGGGAAGAACCACCGACCCACGAGAAGCTACTGGCAGGCTTTCTCACGTACCCACGTTAGCCGAGCCTGGACTCGAACTTGCGCAGACAGAGGTGAGATGGCAGTGATCCGTGACGGAGAGCGCTTTAGACCACTCGGCCACTCGGGGCCCCGTTTGAGTGTTGCAACAGATTTTCAAGAACTTAAGGGTTTTTTTAGCCTTTGTTCTAGCTGGAAAACAAGTTTCATTATGTCCATTGTTATGTGGTCATAAGATTTAAAGTTTAGGTAATACTATTTGATTTTGGATAGAGGAGGATTTCATAATAGTAATTCTTTCAGGAAAGAAAAAGAAGAGATTTGTCACATGGAGTAAGTAAGAGTTAACACATTCTTTCATATTGGATAACTGCTTTATAATATGTACCATGTCCATGGAATGTTAAAGTGTATGTAGGTTTGACAAAACATTTTTTTCTGGAAAAAGAAATGTGAAAGGTGATTACTTATCTGTAAGAATAACAGAAAATGACAAAAATGACCCATTGTATGTTAATTGTATTGGATGATATAATGAGACTGGGGATGATTTCAGAAGTGTCAAATTAGAAAGAAAAATCCTTTCAGGAATGTAATAAAAAAACATGAAAGTTTAAATTACCAATTTAGGAAGAATAACCAAGAAAAAGTGCAAGAAAATGATGTAAAAAAATCCTGTCAGCTTATATCTTTTAAATTAACAATTACTCATATGGAGAGTCCTATGGCATCCTGTTATGTCTTCAACCAATTAATGATTACAGTTTTCATATGCTGATTTTAATGTTCAGTATAGTAAGTATGACTGGTTCTCTGGTGTCTCCTTTATCACACAATCACAATATCAGTTGGATATTTTTAGTGGTATTGTGAAAGTTATGGGACAAAAATTTCTATTGGTGTCTTAGGTTACATCTTTTACTGAACCAAAAGGAGTCGTAGATGTAACAAAGACACAAAAATTGAAATCACCAAAATTAAGAATATTACCCAACAAAACTGCAAAACAAGGAAGAAAACAAATTTTGTCAGTTAAAATCTTTCAATTTTTCATGATGTTTAATAAAACATTAGGACAATATCCCATTAGTGTCTTACATTACTTCTTTTTCTAAACCCTAAAGAGTTTATTTTCAAAACAGTACCTATGAGGAACTGTATACATTCATGTGGGGAAAAATTACCTTAATGTAATTTGTGCTGTTTCTAAATTAAGTAACATGGGCAACTTAAAATAAGTACAACAATACAACATTTTTTTAGAAAACCTTGTCTGAGATGTAAACCTTAATTTATGACACTGTATTTTGTACCTTTTCCCATTTGATTCTGATAATGAAAGGATACCATTGTCTTTTTCTGTGTTGGGGTAACAATGTGTTATATAGCACATGGACAAATATTTCTATAAGAACATGTTTTTTTTAGTTTTAGAAAATTCAGTGTTGATAACTTTTTTAGATGATAGGTGAATAGATGGAATACTTTCTCGTCCAGTACATTAGCCTTCATGGATTACACTTTATTCACTTTAGTTCTTTACATGCAGGCACTAACAGACAAGCTAGAGAAGGAATGGCTTTCAACTCTAGTGGCTTTGAAGAGAAAGGACCCCAAAATCTACCAGAAAGATTTCAAGTTCTACCATGAATCAGACAATGAGGGTATGATTGGTATCATAGTCCATACATGTACCATCTGTACTCGCTTATAAGTCAAATCCAGCTGCAAAGTTTACAGACTTAGATCTGCCATCGCATAATGTGCCATCAAATTAAGTAGTTTGTTAGTAGTAACCATCAGAACAAACAAAATAGACCCTGATCTGTTGGCCTATTTTGCTATGGCAGATCACTTTGTATGTTTGGACAACTTTTAAGTGAATACTGTTACATGTAGGCTCGTACAAAAGTAACAGATGAAATGAGTGAAGCCAACAAGCTTTGTAAGTTTTAACAAAATAATTTATTTCCCTAGAAAACAAGATAAAAATATGAAATAGGACTTACGGTTTGTGAATATAATCCAAAAATTAATCCTTGAATTGAAAAATATAAGTCCTATCACTAAACAGTTCTAATTGAATCCAGGTTCGAATCTCGATGAAGTTCCAATATGGAAGGCGATGACGTCAGATGAGGTCATTGTACTGATGGCAACAGTTCCTCGTTGAAACACGATTTATAATGTTCTGTTTAGAATTCGAGAATAAATTTTCACTAAATGTCTTTGTCCAGAATTTTTATAAAGAAGAGCACTTGTTTGTTTTCTAGAGAATATTAAATCCCAAAAATAAATGAACTTCAGAACAAACTGGCATCAACAATAAAAGAAACACCTAGAGCTCATACAGGTGTATGATGTGACTGATAAATCTAGCATCAACAATAAAAGAAACACCTAGAGCTCTTAAAGGTGTATGATATGACTGATTAATCTACTAGAGAGCGTCTGTTTTAACCCACGATTTCAGATCACATGTGAACTAAAAATAGTGATAAAGCAACCGTTACGTTCTAATCAGGTCAAGTGAATTTTCCGAAAAGAGATTCAAATCCAACGAAAATTATCATTACAATAAAATATAATGAAACAAAATAAAATAAAAAGAATTTAAAACTAACACACAAGCAATTTGATTACGTATTCGTAACAGTACAAACAGTGTTTGACAGACATACATGACACTTAAACCTTTACAAGATGTAGAGTAATAAAAAATAAGTCTTTGAATAATAAAGTCTAATATTTTTAATGACAATTAATACACATTCATTTTACATAGTCCACAATAGATTCAGATTTACATTTATCTCCATCCACAATGGGGTGTAGTTGGGGAAATAAGGGACCGGTGACTGTATGGTGGTCAAAATTCTAGATGTTGCTTAAAAAAGGCATTTTATCAAACCATTGAGTCAGTAGTATAAAACAAAATAAATGTCCATTATACTTTATGAAAAGATTTTTTTTCTGTAAATTTTGTTGAATAACTTTGTTTTGCAAAAGATGCTAACCTCCAGATTTGGTACACTATCTAAAACAGGTGACAGATATCAAGAAACACACTGTTTCTTCCTACTTTAAAAGGACAAAATGTGAAATAAATCTTTCCTTCTTTTTACAATCAATCAGCCTATAAACTTCCAAAGGGTAATAATTTACTCCTGAATAGGCTGTAGATGCCATGAAATTTCACTTCTTTAAGCTTTATATGTACATTATGGCAGGTATCTTGTACATTCCAACTTAACTGCAAACAGTTGATTAGAAGCATGATGCATGAAAATAGCATGTTGGAAACATTTTACATTTGAATGCAAAAGAAGAGTTGATATTGAAGGTTTGAAAATAATAACTCGAGAAAAGCAAATTCAACTCTTTGTGCTTGGGTGAAATGAAAAGCACTGTAGCAACTATATTGTCCAAATTGCCCTTAGGATGCAACTATTTTGCCCAAATTGCCCTTAGGAATGGACCATGCATATTTAGTCTTACCTTCAAAGAATAGTCAGAATAATTGTTTCTTTTCCCATATAGTTATTGTTCTTGAAGACATCATTGTCATCTTTCCACTTAGCTCCTTTATCCACTTCTAAAATGCAGTAGTGAATGTTGATGTATACATTAATTTTAAGTAACATTCATAACTGGCAAATGTCAGTCACTGTAACCAACTTATTTTGCTAAATCAATGACATTAAATTTATCAAGTTGACTCCTTTGTGGAATTAATGTGTACCTTATACAAAATTTCTGCATTTTTTTATTACTGTGTTTAAATGAGTGCACATTTCTCAACCTACACATGCATTATGGGAGAGAAGTGACTGTTAAAACTCACAGAAAATATCATGATTTCCATAGAACTTTCTACTGTGCATGTGCAGTGGCAATTAATGGCTTAAAGTGGTATCAAAAACAAATCTTGCTTACACTTTATTCAGTAAGAAAATATTGGAAGGTAAAGTGAACTTCCAAAGTGGAGAGTTCCAAATATAGGTAAAAGGAGATAATTATTATAGAATGTACATGATTGGGTCGTTACTTAGGGTTGTTCCAGTAAAACATACCTGGGACTCAGGGAAGGCACTTTTAATGTGGGGTACTCACCAATAGATGAAATTTAGAATTTTCTTATCATTGTAATATGAACTCTCTGACAACAAAGTACACTGGCATATAATCGGCCTTCCCTAGGTACCATGCATGTGTAAATGGAACAGACCTTATAATATCATTAGGGTTCACATATTATGATGAGCCTAATTCATGAAAACTTTCAAAATAATTTTGTTAATGCACACTGGATTGCATCAAATACAGTATTCAACTTCTGACCAAAATAGTTAGGGGTTTTTTTTGTTGTTTTTTTTACAGTCAGTAGTTCTTCAGTGTGTTACCATATATTCACAATAAATATGCAACATATGACCTATTAATATTAGAAAAGTAATTCCAACCTGATTTCAGGTACATACAGTAATCCGTAATGAGTATGAACATTTCAGAATCCTTTCAGTTCATAAGTAAAGTAAAACCAGTCTATTAAGAACATTAACAGGACCATACAGTTTTGTCTTCTGTGGACACATTAGTTTCTGATATGGAAGTTAAATAACATGAATGAAGAAAATAGGTTCCAAAATAGTATTTGTTATTGACAGGTGTCCTTCTGTATGCATAGTAAAATCTTAACTTTTTATATTCAACAAAAGTCTGCAAATATGACCATTTTAGCAATAATTGAACCTATGTATACTGTACTGGGTACCTTTATAGTGGCCAACATTTTAATTGTCACTGTTTAGGTTTCAGAGGTTCTGCTGTATTTTACCTCCCTCATCACCAGCCTCCCTTAATGGGCAAAACTGAATCATTCTGTTGGTGGCTGGTAAGGGCAAAACATAATCCATTCTTTTGGTTACTGGTGAAGGCCAAAATGAATGATTCTTTTGATGGCTGGTAAAGGCCAAAAATGATCTATTTTATTGATGATTGGTAAAGGCCAAAAATTATCCATTCTTTTGGTGGCTGCTAAAGGCCAAAAATGATACAGTCTTTTGGTGGCTGGTAAAGGCCAAAATTGATCCATTCTTTTGGTGGCTGGTAAAGGCCAAAAATGATCCATTCTTTTGGTGGCTGGTAAAGGCCAAAAATGCTCTGTTCTTTTGGTGGCTGGTAAGGGCCAAAAACAATGCATTTTTTTGGTGGCTGGTAAAGGCCAAAAATGATCCATTCTGTTGTTGGCTGGTAAAGGCCAAAAATGGTACATTCTATTCGTGACTGATAAAGGCCAAATATTTTTATCTATTCTGTTGGTGGCTGGTAAAGGCCAAAAATGATTCATTCTGTTGGTGGCTGGTAAAGGCCAAAAATGATCCATTCTGTTGGTGGCTGGTAAAGGCCAAAAATGATCCATTCTATTGGTGACTGGTAAAAGCCAAAAATGATTCATTCTATTGGTGGCTGGTAAAGGCCAAAAATGATCCATTCTTTTGGTGTCTGGTAAAGGCCAAAAATGATCCATTCTATTGGTGACTGGTAAAGGCCAAAATGATCCTTTCTGTTGGTGGCTGGTAAAGGCCAAAAATGATCAATTCTGTTGATGACTGGTAAAGTAAAAAATGATCCATTCTATTGGTGACTGGTAAAGGCCAAAAATGATCCATTCTGTTGGTGGCTGGTAAAGGCCAAAAATGATCCATTCTATTGTTGATTGGTAAAGGCCAAAAATGATCCATTCTGTTGGTGGCTGGTAAAGGCCAAAAATGATCCATTCTATTGGTGATTGGTAAAGGCCAAAAATGATCCATTCTGTTGGTGGCTGGTAAAGGCCAAAAATGATCCATTCTATTGGTGGCTGGTAAAGGCCAAAAATGATCCATTCTATCGGTGGCTGGTAAAGGCCAAAAATGATCCATTCTATTGGTGGCTGGTAAAGGCCAAAAATGATCCATTCTATCGGTGGCTGGTAAAGGCCAAAAATGATCCATTCTTTCGGTGACTGGTAAAGGCCAAAAATGATCCATTCTATCGGTGGCTGGTAAAGGCCAAAAATGATCCATTTTATTAGTGGCTGGTAAAGGCCAAAAATGATCCATTCTATCGGTGACTGGTAAAGGCCAAAAATGATCCATTCTATTGATGACTGGTAAAGGCCAAGAATGATCCATTCTATTGGTGATTGGTAAAGGCCAAAAATGATCCATTCTGTTGGTGGCTGGTAAAGGCCAAAAATGATCCATTCTATTGGTGGCTGGTAAAGGCCAAAAATGATCCATTCTATCGGTGGCTGGTAAAGGCCAAAAATGATCCATTCTATCGGTGACTGGTAAAGGCCAAAAATGATCCATTCTATTGGTGACTGGTAAAGGCCAAGAATGATCCATTCTTTTGGTGACTGGTAAAGGCCAAAAATGATCCATTCTATAGGTGACTGGTAAAGACCAAAAATAATCCATTCTGTTGGTGACTGGTAAAGGCCAAAAATGATCCATTCTATTGGTGACTGGTAAAGGCCAAAAATGATCCATTCTATTGGTGACTGGTAAAGGCCAAAAATGATCCATTGACTGGTAAAGGTCAAAAATGATCCATTCTGTTGGTGGCTGGTAAAGGCCAAAAATGATCCATTGGCTGGTAAAGAAGAGTTGCAGTATATGCTGTGTATTCATTTACTTTTGATTCTTCAATTCACTCGATCCAGGGGATAAAATAATAATGCAGAGGGACTTCACTAATGTTAGTCCTTTTTTCTGTTAGATGAGGACTCTTCAGATTCTGATAGAAAGAAAAAGAAACAGAAGAAAGAAAAGCCACTGTATCTGAAAGACTATGAAAGAAAGGTGCTGCTAGAAAAAGGAGGGTAAGAAATTACAGTTATTGTAGGTATAAAAAATATAATTTGGTTTTAGCAGAAATTTGTCTTTTAGTATGAAGTGGAACATCAGAATAGTAATAGCAATAAATAATACAAAGAGTTTTATGAATTTATTTTTATAAGTAATTTTTTTTTTATGGTAAGTTTCCTTAAATATATGGAACCTAATTCTTTAGCTCACCTCCCATCATCAGTCATCCATCGTCTGTTCACAGTTGTTGTTTGTAACTTCTCAAGAATGGATCATCAGAATTTGACCAGAATACATTAGAACTAACATAGCCTATCATTTGAATCAAAATACATATTCCAATAAAAAATCAGTATTCAGATACTCATTTGTATACTAAGTGATTAGTGATACCTACGTCCTGATTCAGCAGTCATTTGTGCCATGGTTCATAAAGGGTCCTTACAGATTGGAAATATGCTTACTTTTTATTAAACCTTAGTAAGGCCGGAAAAAGTGCTTACTTTTTATTTTAAAGAAAAGGAAAATTGTTTAAAACATCCTTATTTTTTATTTTTCAAGTTTTTCATTGGCTTTATCAGCTTTACCATGAGAGTTATTAACAGATTTTTTTGGTTTATTGAACGATAACAAAAAACTCACTGGAAACTAGAAATGGAAGTCATTATACCAATCGGTACACCTCGAAATAATCAGTGGACTCTTTCATTATGGAGGTATGGAATCAGCTGAATTGTCACGTTTGGTCCATACATTCAAGACATTGTTCCATATAAAGTCCTTAAAAAGTCCATAATAGAGAGCATGGAATGGAACATGGGTCATATCAAAGTTGACAAACCTTTATGTATCACTCAACATCAGATTTAATTCTCATGTATTTGGCACATTAATTGAAGTACTGACTCAGTCTCAATCAGTTTTTGCACGCCATTCAAGTCACATCAAAAGTTGAGTGGATCCATTTTCATTGAGGATAAACCACTTCCTAGAGAATATTTTTTGAGATAGTTCCTGGATTGAGTTGAACAAGTAATCAAGAGTTCCTTCCGTTCCTCACATATCGTCTATTATCATCACTAAAAGAACATTTTTGGTTATACTGAGCTTGAAGATAAAAACGAAACTTAGCACCTACATCATTTGATTATTAGTATCAATCCACATTAAAAAAAGATTAATCAAGGCCCTTATAGTACCATTTAATTAGGTCGTGATAACCGAGTTCACTGTTTTCATTGTAACTTGGCAAGGGGGTCAGTAAAGTTTTAAAAAACAATCGAAAAAGAAAGATTCACATGAAAGGTTTATTAATATAAATGAATATTCAAATTCTGTCTGAATAGTTTTATATTCATTTCAGCACTAGAAAGCATTTTGCAAATAATGTCAGTCTTCCATCAGAAATGGCCAGTGCTGATAAAAGTATAAAAATCTTGGTCTAAAACTGTTCAGTAGAATTTGACTAAAAGAAAGCATTTTTGCAAGGATGGCTTCCAGTTTTATATAGATGATGACAACTGTTACTGAAAAATAATAATGACTTCTTATCTGAAACCTTTGGAGAGAATTTGACTATATATGACATGGTCATCCTGATATCATGGTCTTGAATATTGTTGTTCAGAAGATGATTATCTACAATGAAATATGGCCACTGTAACTGCAGAAGATATTATCTTTAAATGAATTCTTTTCAAAAACTGCTCAACAGATTTTGACCAAATTTGACAGAATGCATCCTGCCATAAATGGCTCTCAGATTTATGCAAATGATGCTGATGTACTATCAGATATGGCCACCATTACTATAAATGAAAAATCTTTAAATGTCTTCTCAAAAGTCACTCAACAGAATTTGAGCAATTTTGACAGAAAATATCCTATGATAAAGTCTTTTAGTTTTGTACAAATGTTGAAAATCCACTATCAAATATGACCACTGTTACTAAATGAAAAATAAACTTTAAAAGACTTCTCCTTAGAAACTGCTCATCATAAATTGACCAGATTTGATAAAAAGCATCATGGCATGTAGGGCCTTCAGATTTATATCAGTGTTGCTGATTTGTGATTAAACATGGCCATCATTAGAGCTGTTACAGTAAAATATACATGGGACCCAGGGAAGGCACTTTTAATGTAGAATAGTCACCCACAGATGCAATTTAGAATTTTGTATAGTTTTCATATGAACTCTATGGGTATTCTGAGTACCCTGCATTTATTTTTTTAAAAGTGCCTTCCTTTGGTACCATGTATGTTTAAATGGAATAGCCCTTATTAAAAATTAGAAAATCCTTTTGAATGATTTCTCAACACTACTTAATGGATTTAAACAACCTTTACAGAAAGCATTGGCATGAAGGGCTTTTAAGTTTGTACAGATTCACCATCAAATATTGCTGCTGCTACTGAAAATAGAAAACTCAGAATAACTTCTAAAATTTGTGTATTATGTTGTTTTATAACAGTAATCTTTTTAGTGTTAACTTAAAGGTAATTGGAGTAGATTGCTTTACCCAAGCAAACATTCAGAGTAACTCTTTCTAGAAAGCCACTTAACAGAATTTGACCAAATCTGATTTAAAGCATCCTAGCTTGAAAGCCATTCATATTTGTACAAATGATGCAGATCAACCATATGATGGCCATTACTAAAGATATAAACACATATGACTTTATCTTTAAAAAAAAAAAAACCTTTTTACAGAATTTGACAAATTGTGACAGAAAGTGTCCTGGCATATCTTTTAAAAAAAAACCTTTTTACAGAATTTGACAAATTGTGACAGAAAGTGTCCTGGCATTTATGGGGAATTGCGGTCAGGTGGTAGGGTTAGTCAGGTAGGAGACAGGTAATAACAAATGTGATTTGCTATGGTGAGCCAAGGAATTAGCTCTGGTTTGATTATTGAACTTGATATTTTTTAATCTATTTAGTGTACAGATTAAGTTGTAGCTTTGAAATTAAAATATTTGAAACATTTATAATTGTGTATCATAAAGATTGAATCATAAAACCTTTCACACTTTCTTAATGAAATCTGAAGTTTTTCTCGATTACTAAATTTCAGGTCAGTTATGTCTAAAGTATCATATGTATATCTTTTCATGGATATCAGTTATTATTGGTACCAAAATATATTTCACACTTAAAGTCTGGTTCACGTATTAACTGCATAGACCTAGAGCTGCTGGTACATCATTCAACTTGGTCCATGCATTTTGTTAGGAGTAATCAGTAGAACAAACAACATTGACCCTGATCTGCCTGCATATTATGTAATGGCAGATCAGGGTCTCTGTTTGCAGTTGGACCTGATTTATCAGTTAGTATAATAAAAGGATCATTGTTTCTTGGATCTTAGATTTCTTGGTTTGTTACAACAACAGAAATTGCACAAAGCTGATGCCTCCTGAAAAAAATTCATTCACTGTAATTATGGGTTTTTGTTAACTTGAGCCGGAGCTTTTCTTATTTATATTAGACAATTCCTTTTGCTTATTCTATTCTGATTGCCAGATATAAATTGATCATATTTTTAGCCATAAAATCTAATGGACGCAAAACACTTTATCTGTCATACACCAATCAGTGATACATTATCCACTTAGTGTTGAATGAAAAATATTTGTTTTGTAAAAGATTTTCTTATGTAATGTCTTGTAGCATAGTGAGTGACAGTGATGATGATGAGGAGGAGAGGGAGATGAAAAATGAAGCTGACAAAAAACCAAACTACTATGAGGAACAAGAGAAGATCAGACAAAGGTAAGCCTGTATATTTATTGTAACATAAAGATCAGACAAAGGTGAGCATTTATATATATTGTAACATAATGAGGTAAAAAAAAAAAAATATTGCATTTGTATTGTGCCAGTTTTTCTGGACATGAAAGGTCCTAAGTCATGAATGATATGAACTGACTCACTGAAGCAGATTAGCAAGTTTAATCATTCCAAATAAAATGTTAATAACAACCAGAATGTTTATCATTGATAAGACTGGACATTTAAATTTTTTCCCATTGTTATTAATGGCACTTGCTGTGTAGACTGGTTCTCTGATTATTGTCAAACTTAGTCTTTTATTGACTCCCATGAACTGTTGAATTTTCTGTCTATTTCCAATAGCCTCTAATTTTTCAGTCACAATCAGTCCAAGGAAATAATAATTTTTGTCCTTTTTTTTGTTAGAATTTTGTGCTTATTTAATAACTAGTTCCATTCATTTCTGTCAGCATGCACTGACGAGAGGCTCATAAATAAATAGTGTCCACTTTGTGTCTTTTCATCAGTTTGAATCTGGTGTTTTCTTCATTCTGGAAGGTATACTTCATCTGTGTTCTGTCTTGATCTCAGTCTTTTTTCATCATGTTCATTATTGTTCACTTCAGTTGTGCAACTTTGTTGTATGACAAGCTAATTAGTGCCATCTTAATTATCTTTCATGTGTTACTGTACTGTCATTATTGTCTTTGGATTCATGGGAGGTGTCTTGAATAATGTTGTTGTACAGAATTGGAGCTTAAAGACTAGTGACTTATGGTGGTGGCAAGGGGGCTAATGGGCAATAGTTATTGCCCTTTGTCTATCCTCCATCAGACAAATTTTCATCTTTTTATTAGGTTATGAGTTGGGAGGTAGCAGGTAACGTGTAAAAGCTAATTTAATTACAAGATTACAGAAATGTTGATTTATCAAATAGTTAAGTTTATCTCTTGGATGAAACACAATAAGAAACGGGGGTTTGTGGGTAGATTTCAATTTTTATCATATATGGTTAATTTTTCATTATGTTTTTAAATTTGTGGTTTGGGGCAACAGTGAAATCCACAGATATTGGTACCTCATGAAAATTATTGAACTTACAGAATGCAGTACTTACTATTCATCTCTGTACATGTTCTTTATTACAAGTTATGTCAAGTAATTATTGCAAGTACATGTAGTAATTTTCTCTGGCATTTATCATAATTCATAATGTAGACTACACAGTAATCCCAGTGTGGTGCTTGACTGACTTCACCTGTGTATGCTGTTGTTTTGCTATCTCAAGTTGCACTTGTCAATGACAATATGCTGGATTAAATGTGTGCTTCATGCTAGCTGACGATAATTATCCCACCTGTATTTAATATATACGCTGCAGTTTAATCAAACTTGCAGTGTTTATTCTGAGGAAAGATGTGTCACCCACATGGCCAAGCAGTTAATCCCAGCAAATAAGACATCCAAGAAATGTACACACAAAGATACGGATGCTGGCAGATGATGGTCCATTCAGAAAAAGATGTATCAATTTCTACCATCACTGGCTTCTGACACAGTTACAGCCCTGCTATCACCAAAAGTGCCACAACCACAGCTCACGATGCTGCTAGGTCATTACCAATATGATATTGTGGCCCATCTGGACCATTCCTAAACATTGCATCACCGTGTGCAGATTCACAGAACTGGCAATAGTAATCATTCCCAGGATAGTGAGTACTAGACTTTGCCACACAGATGTCAGCTAGCCCAGGACTACATCCACTCCAGGCCCAGCTAAGCCTACAACTGGAGCTGGATTGCTAGCATAACTGGTATGGATTCTGTGGACCATCCAGCACTAACAATTACCAGAACTAGACATAGACATGTTGATCACCTGTCCTCACTATTTTGCACCCAAGTACTGAATATGGCAACTCCCCTTTTCCAAACACCCGGTACCAGTTTTGGACCTTTGATGACAAGCATAGTAAATTTCTGTTGATCACCATACCACAACATGGATGTACTCTCAGTCTTGCTCACCATCCTTAACTCATTTTCACTATCTTTGCTGAGGATTTGATGTCATGTTGCTGAGGAAAGCATACTTTGCTACAGAAGGGGAAGACTGCCCAAATGATCCATGGATCTTGCAAATTGTCACAGAGGGCATCCATATCTCATTTAGTGACCCTTTTCCCTCAAAGCTGAACATTAAGCCACTGGCTTCACCCTGTCAGTCATAGACCTGAAAGCCTTGACAGTTAAAACCCTTTCCATTAATTAATACAGTCTCACAAAGTGCTAGGTTTTTTTTCTAACCACTCAGTTTCCCAGTCTTGCATAAAACATAGGAACCAGAGTTGCAATTAATCCTGATTGTTCCATACAAGTGTGAAAAATCATATATCATTGATCTCCTGAAGTTTGCAGCAGAGATTTCCAGCAAAATCTTACCTTCTTCCAGCCTGCTGAAACAATCAGGAATGTTGGTATTCCATCCAAACCAAGAGATGCTGAACCTGCATGCATAGTTCACACCAGACAAACCTTTAGAAAGAATTGGTTCTCCTAACAAGTTGTGGATAGTTGCTCTGGAAAGAATGTCCGCTAGTCTGAATGTTTCCCAGTGGTGCAAGCAGAGAAACATCTCTCTTAAAACTCTTAGTGCCACAAACAGCTAACCTCCTGTTTTGGCTCATTGAGAAGAAGTTACCTAACATCACAACCAAGAGATAAAATTCCATGATTTCAGATATGTTTTACCATCGTGGAAGAGAGAATACAGGCCAAAACAAAGATCTCTTAAACCTTTTGCCAAGTCTTTACTTGTCTCATCCAGAAGTCCTGGTCTTCTGTCTGAAATTTAACTGACCTTGGTTTTTGATGTGACTGAATGAATAAGGTACCATTCAAACCACTATTTAGAGCCTCCATGACTTGCATTTTGCACAAGACATGCTTTCTAGAGACTTTAACTACAGCACTCAGAATCAGTGAGATATATGCATCATGGGACAGCCCAAACTATCTGTAGTTTCACCTTGATGGTATGGTCTGTTTCTCATTACAGACTCTGTTGTCATTTCCAAGAACAGGCTTCAGTCCTTTGTCTTCTTTGCACGAAAGGCATCTACAATACCCCATCAGGGACACAAGAACCCACAGTGGCACCAGAAACAGACTGGGCTGATAAGGAGAGGGAGGGGTGGTTTCTTCTTTCCCTCACAAAAGGAAGGGCCAATATTTCTGCTCAGACTCTGTTGTGCTGGCTGAGTTTGGTTATCCACTCATACAATGAACTAACCAAAGACCAGTTAAATTTCATAGGAATGTTGACTCATGAAGTTACGGCAGTCACCATCAGAGCATTTGAGCAACATTTTTCTCTTGGCAGCATTGCTCAAGCTATGTATTGCAGTCACAGATGGCTTCCATCATCTTTTACCTCTGAGACCATTCATGCAAAAGTATTACCCCAAAATATTCTACTCCAACAATTGGTTTCTCATTACTTGCCATTTTAATTTTAAAAATATGACTTTTACAGCCATGCTGTAATTATCATTATATGCATAACCTTTTAGCATCAAAGGATCAGTTCTTTTTCCCTGAGATGCATGAGTTGATTATGCTGATTAGAATGTATTGAACTTTTTTGTGTTTATGTTAACATGTTGAAAAGAAATGTTAAGTAGATGAGAGATTTAACATCATCTCCATGAAAGGAAACAGTATCAACTGGAGAAGCAGGTTACTCAGAGTTTTCATTTCACTTGATCTTAAAATGATTTTTGGCAAATTTCTGTTTTGTATTTGAACTAGAGAGGTATGTTTTTATTTTGATTGTGAAATCTAACACTTGCCTTTTTAGATAAAAGTCAGTAGCACAGTCATCATTGCTTAATTTGTGTCACCTGTGATTGGTCAAATGTAAGTATCACTTTTCCAAATATAGGTACTGTATCATTTTTCCAGTGGCAATGGTGGTGGCATAAGTTATGCTAACGCTTTGTCCAGACTTTTTAAGGTTACCATCCTGAAATCAACTGAAACTTTTTTAAAGTGTTATTGTGGGCCTGATATTTGAATCCAGGTATTAAAAACATTTAGTTCCTGTCTCACCTGCTTAAGCAGAAAGCTCCATCATAGTAATACCATTCACAGGTGACATGCCATATGCTGAAGAATGCTTATTCAGCAAAATAAATAGGATGCAGGAGGTCATGGGTTCGATCCCTGGCCGAGTCATAGTAAAGACGTACAAAAATGGTGCTAACAGCTGCCTCACTTGACGCTCAGCATTAAGAGGTTAGTGTTAGGACTGGTCGGCCTGGTGCCAGGATAATGTGACTGGGTGGGACATCATGCTACATGTCTGCAGCATGATGCCTCAGTGCTAGCCATCACTATAAACTGCCACACTGCAGACATCGTAGCAATATGACTGAAAAATTGTTAAAGCTACATTAATAATCCAAATCACATCACACAACACATCAAACAGAATCAGGAAAGAGAAAAATAAACATGAATTATTGTTATGCTTTGTACCTGTTTCAGCTTCAAAGCAACACTGGAAACTGACAGCTCTGATGATGAGGATATTTTGGTAGAGAGGAAGAAAACGATGAAAGAAAAGGTCAGAATAAACACAACATAAACATTGCTCAACTAACACTATTGCATTATTGATAAAGGCAGCAGGGAATCAAGTAATGTTTTTGCCATTTTAGCAGAGTCTATTCTAACACAAAAAATTAAGGACCAGAAAATTTCCCCCTCTGTTTAAAAAGGAGGGCTATTTGTTGGAATATAGGAAAGATTTAATGAAGAAAAAAAGTAGGACTCAAAAATATAATACATGATATTCATACTGTTCTTTGATTTTCAGTGGAATTTTCTAATAAATTACTGCCATTTCTGCAATTGCACAGCTTTTAATAGACCTCATTTCAGTGATTCTAAACTCAACCCAAATAAATTTATGACTTTTTATGGTGATCACACTTTTTGTGTAATCAAACAGATAAATGTTTGTGACACAGTTTGTTCAGATGACAGCTGTCAACTTCACAAAATGATCTCTTGTTAATAGAGCATAATTTGTTTTCCCCTGTCATGTAAAAAATTCTGACATTTCAACAATGTTGCAGAAATTAAAACTGTAAAATCAGGTTTTCTTGGTCACAGTTTTTTGTCTACTTACAAACAAAAACCTTATCATCAAAAACGTCCACAAAGTACTGGACTGAGTTTTGTACCAATCATGTTGTGTTCTTCATGGATAAAGTGGAATAGAAGCAAGTGTAACCTTCCTTCCATTAACATACATGAATGCTGCTTGAAAAACTGCCTCCCTGTTGTTTAGACTATCTCCTTATTGTTTTTGTGCCATGGAAATAATGTTTAATTCCTAGGAATGTGGCACCTTCATAACAAGAGAGATGGTTAAAGTCTTCTCAGTAGAATACAAAATCAAAATTTCTTCACTTCGCCTGCTGTGTATTCCCATTTTTAAAGAGGGTACAAATCAGATGATAAAGGCAAGGTTTAATTTTTAATGGATAGGTTTTTCAATATAATTTGCATTATTTTAGATGTCTTCTCTTTTTTTGATGCAGAAATTATCATAAATTCTGGTTGAAATTTCTGTATAGCAAAGATACGTAGGCTTGTTGTTGTACTCGAGTTCCAACAGTATTTTGAACAAGAACAGGTACAGCATCACTGCTACACTATGACATAGTAAGTATTTGTTTCATTTGCTTCAGTTTTGTTAAAATGGGCTTTGTGAATCAGACTTTTTGTACCCATGACCAAATGCACGATGAGTAGAGTGATAGTCTGTCTATCCACATTTCTACCTACTCATCCATAGAGACAATGTGGTTTCTGCAACATGACTTGATGTTTTTTCTTCTCACCCATGTGTAGAGGTAGAAGCGTGTTGAGTTTTAGAGCTGCTAGATCCAAGGTCAAGGTCACTGGAGCTTCAGATGTGATTTCCTTTCTACTTGATAAGTTAAGGTCATATTTTAGTTAAACTTCATAAAAACACTACAGTTGAAAAAGGGCAGCTCCCAACCGATTTCGAGATTTTAAGGTGAAAGGTAAGGATCAAGAAAGCTGACATTGTGATTTGTTTGATTTTTACTCTATATACATCAAGTGTCTTCTGTCTTGTATTCATCAAGCTTCATAGTTAGTCTACGTTATAGCTGAGTCACAGCCCTGGAGGTCAAAGTCAAGGTCCAAGAAATAAAAATTGTAATTGTGGGTTTTACTTTTGTCAGATATGATTACTTTTAAATATAATGAAAATTTTTGCAGGAGAAGGAAGAGACAGACTATTTAGAATGGCATAAAGGACAAAAGAAAAGCAAAGGACCACATGCAGGAATTGAAATAGTGAGTCAATGTCTATGTCTTTGACTGTCTATGTAACTCAACCTATAGTCTCTCTCTTTTGTTTCTTTTACTCAGTCTTTATATAATAGTTGTTTTTGATCTTCAAATCCATCCTTTACTCCACATTCATTATTCTTTAGTCAATACAGTTTGATACTAAACCACGAGTTTTACACAACAATTTTTTGCAGTTTTTCTTTAAATGTAAATATTTTTAATGCCAGGACACTGTTAAAATAAAAATTATTTCTCATCTGCAACAAAAATGTGAGACAGGTATCACATTTCTTCATTACTAGTAGTGACATCATTGTCATCATAAATAGTAAGAGTCTATGTTGTAGTTTTAACAGTGTGTTAAAAAATGTTCAAGTCCAGTATGGGGGTACGATTTTCTACAAATGATGGGTAAGTCATTCTGAGACGGCATAATTCCACTAGATTGTAAAGCACTATGAAATTATGGTGGTCAAACCATGATTTTTTTCAGTGACCTGAAAGTGATATAAAGATTTGAACTTTTATTTTGAAAAATTGATCTCAAATAATAAATAAGGATGCCACAATCGTTTTCAGGTAGATGCATGGTCAAAAGCTTGTTAAAGACTGAATTGTCCGTAAAAGAAAATCCAGCAATATTCATTATGGAGTGATTAGTGTCTGGCCTGCATTTACAAACTGTCAGACATACTGGCAGTATCAAAAATGTTTATATTATATGTTGAAGTCATTGACTGTTGGGGGAAATATTTTGTGGAATCCTTGTTAATCTATTTAAATTTTGTTTTGGTTCAAGGACAGTCCGCAAGATTATTGGCAGAACCCAGAGCTAGATGAAGGAGAAAAATTTATCCGTGACTTCATCTTGAATAAGAGATACCTAGATAAGGAAAAAGACAGGTTTGTCTATTCATGTCTTTGTTTCTGAAGTAAATGAGCTATTTCTCTTGCTTTGCCTTTATTTAAGAATTTACTTTCATAAGTGCACAATCAGAATATATCATTTTCTTCATTGAAAATATTGTTTTTTAAAGAAATTTCTGTCGTGGAAGAAAATGTTTTATCTTTCTGGATTTTTTTTCAACAATTGAACTACATAATTTACATGATTCATGAAGCCTTGAAACTTACAAATTGATTACACACTGCATAAACAAACAGTGTGAAGCAAAGTCTGTTAAGACTTTATGTGTAATCTATTTTCAAGCTTCATGACTTCAGTATTCTTGTAAAATATGAAGTTCAAATCTTATAATTACAAATAGTTATTAAATAGTTACAGATCTGATAAAATATATAACAGAACTATATCTTAACTCCAATGTTACATCTATTGTCAAAAAAGACAAGACAGACACATGAACACATACTATTACATAGTTCATTTCTGGTGATGTGAACTAATAATTGGGGGGGGTCTGTGTCACATGATGCAATTTTAACCAATACTTATTTTTAATATTTCATAGAGTGATCATCTACAGGTCAGCTTATATTATTATCAGTGATATATAGGCCTCAGATTTTAAAATATTCCAGAACTTATTTTTGCAAACATTTTCTTTAATGTCATTAAAAGAATACAAGGTAGATTTTCCTGCAAAGTTTCAGACATAAACTAGTGATATTGTAAAACACATATCCCTTTGTTGCCCCACTTTGTTCCACCAACACCCAAAATCTATGCCTGGGGAAATAATAGACTCAGGGCTAATGGTAGCTATATGTCTGAATTTTTTTAAAATACATTCCATGATCACATCAACATTTGGAAATCCGGCCTTGCTAAAAGATGAAAATTCGTCTTTTCTGTCTATATCCTGTAGACAAAAGGCAGTAACTCTGGACCTGTGGTCTGCACTGCCACAAAGCCAGCAAAAGACAAAGTGTAGAGGGGAAAGCCACACAAGACCAGTACAGATGTATGAAGAAATCATCCAAATACTTATGTCTCTGAGAAGAAAAATTTTGCACCAAATCTGACACATCGATACAAATCTGACATATCAGTACAAATCTGATACATCGATACAAATCTGATACATCGATCAAGATAAAGGTCTATCAGAACTACATAGCTGATTTTGATTTGAAATGACCAAAATCTGTCACCCTGTTTCCAAAATGGAATCTGTCCTTGGTTCTAACATGGTTGAACCCGAGAAAGTCAAGCCATTAGCTCCATCCTCACTGGAGATGATATCATAAAAGACTTGTTTGCTGGTAGCTTTAGCTTCAGCATGCAGAGTGAACTAATCGACAGCTCTTTCAGTTGACCTAAACTTTCTTTGGTTCATATTGTTTGGTTTGGTGATCATTATGGCACAACCAGCATTTGTGGCCAAGAACCATTTACTCACAGTGAGCAATCAGAGAATTGACATATTGTCCCTCTTATCTTATCCTGTCTGTACCTTCAGTCACTACATGAAGCACACATGACAAGAGCAGATGAATCTTTCTTCCTGCAGAGGCAAGAAAGCAGGAAAACACCTTTCAATCCCTGTCTTCATGGCTTAAGCCGGTTATGCACTATGCGTAAACTGCTGACATCTCAAAAGATCAAAGTCACTTCATGAGTATTTCAGCTCATGAAATTGGAGCAGTCTCTGCTAGCTTTGCACTTGATCACAATGTTTCAGTCGGAAACATCTGATATGTATGTATAATATGTATATTATGTGTTTCATATTTTATTAATGATTGTAAGGGTCATTTAGTAGACAACATATTAGATAGTTAATTTTGTCCATTATGGGTTTGTACTTTAGGATGGGGTCATTTCCAGTCCGATTGAAATCAGATCTCCACTGTCCTACATGAAGATCTGGTAGCAGATGCTTAGGGGTCATGTTCTGGTGACCCATGCAATTTCCAAAATCACTAATTTTATCAGCCAATCAGATGAAGTCTTATGTTGTCGCATTCAGAGACTGAGCAATGTGGCTGAAGAGCATAACAATTTGATTTGCTTTCAGATGTTTGAAAACTGCATTTCCATTGGCTAATTCAAAGGTCACCAGAACATGATCTCTAAGTAGTCGCTGTCAGATCTTCATGTAGAGATTTTATTTTAATCAGACTGAGGTCATTTCATTTGAGTAAACATGTTTAAGTGACCTTTTGACTTTAAGAGGTGTAGAAGTAATCTTGTTGACAAATTTGATTGCATTTGCTCACCTGATTTTTGATTGGATGGCTGCTAAAGGACCTAACCTTGTTTACAAGTTAGAATGATCCAAAAGTGAACTTTTGGCCCTCATCCTGGTTCTGAAATTGTGTCTTAGTTTTTTATATAAGGTAATGAATAACAGAAGTATTATTCCTATTTTAAACATCTCAGGTGGAAGCAGTCATTTAGTTGTTTTTAATTATTTTTTGAGAGAATGTATTTCAATTCTTCATTGGAATTACAAGGTGCTCATAAACTATAGGACTAAGTGACTATTTTGCAATTACTGTGAATTCATTTAAAGGCATTTTGGATTATATAATTGTGAGACATCAGGACTGTTTGCATATCAAATTTATTCAAGGCTTTTGCCACATCATCACAATAGATTGGACTTCATTTGGAACACATTTGGAATACTCCATACTTTTTGACTTGTGATAGAACTTTTAGGAGTATTTGGTATTTAATTTACAATACTTTAATTTTTTTAAAATTTTGACATTGTGTTCTGGGCTAATAAAGTATTTATTGAATTTTACAAAACTTGTTGGTTTTTGCCTTTTTTCTGTTAATTTATTTTAGACCATAAAGTTGTAACACATCATATAAACTGTTGGCTGGCATTCAGAGTCAACCTTCTTAAGTTTTTTTTTTATATCAGGGAGAATCAGAATCTGGTAGGTCCTGTATCTGTGGTCCAGATGACCACCAGACATATTTAAACCAACACGGCCTCTAAGCTTCACTGGATTCTCCAATGAATTGTGACGGTTGAAGATTTCAGTACTCATCTTGTTCACCTGATAGATTGGTCATGGATCATGTGACCATAGGCTGTGCTGCTTTAAGTAGGAGAGTGGGTTATCATTCACATAGGGAATCCAATCTTTCTTCCATAGAATTATACCCAAGGCTCAACATTCTCTCCTATTACCTATTCTGCTATTTTTAATGTGATCAAGGAATGTATTTGAAGAAGAAAGCAAATTTTTAAGTAAATTATGTTTCTTTGAGAATACTTACCCGATCACATTTCTTACAAACCCTCCCAACCACCCCACTGTGTGAGCTCTTTGTTGGTCTATTGCTCAGCTTAAACAACTACCAACACCTGGATGTGGCAAGGTGAATGTTTTCCAGTAAGGAGAAGAACAGATTATCATTCACTTCAATCTTTTCGTTCTTCGCTTGAAGGATACCGAATGTATCAGTAAGATGCTCAGCATTCCTTTCACCTATTACCTATTCTTCTCATGTTAATGTGATCGGGGGATGTATTCAAAGGAGAAAGCAAATTTTATAGTAAATAATGTTTAAGTGTGAAAGCTTATCAGATCATGTTACTAAAGACCATCCCAACCACCTGCTATGCAAGCAGTCTCATCAAGAGTTTGATGGCTTAAAAATTGGCAATACCTTTTGGTAGCAAGGGGAGTTAATGCCCTTTGTGTATATGATATAGATAAAAAAGATAAATTTTTGTATATTACTACCACTGGATTTGGGAGGTAGCAGGTTTGTATCCAAAATGTTTATGTGATAAGATAAGTATTGTTGGAGAAACATTTAATATAAAATTTGCTTTGTTTTTTCATGTGCAGTAAGCTCTAGAAAGTTACAGGCTGCAGATATCAGTAGTTTCTAAGTTAGATTCTGATCCAGGGTTTTGGAACACCACAGGAAGTAGGAGAGGCATAGACAGTGCATGAAACTTGGCACAGAATCCTGAAAGCCCACAAGACCAGTAAAACCTGAAATTGTTACTGGTCGTACATTTAATAATATATGACAAAATGTTGTAATGACTGAATAGTTAATACATATTGACATACACATCAGCCTTTAGTGAGGTTTTTTATATAATGATACAAGTTAAATATATCATATGTGAAGTTGATTATATGTTATTAAATTCAGCATAACATGGTCACTGTTTAATGTCAGGCAATGATGCTTACGGTCCAGCTGCTCCAGAGCCATACATAACTCGTCCAAAATGCTGGGCATCAGAGTCTCCAGCTGCCATTGATGATGGTCTCATGAAGCATTGATCTTTAAGCTTGGGCTTCACTGTAATACATTACATGTCATCTTCATGTCAATCATTTGATAGCATCTGTCTACTGTACTAAATTTGGAATGTTTTAATCATAATTTATATATGGAGTGAAATCTTTCACAGGGTGCCAACATACGAGGAAGTAGTGGATGATGGGGAGGGGTTTTCTGAGGAAGAAGATATTCTGGAAAAACAAGAGAAGTTTGAGAGGAAATACAATTTCAGATTTGAAGAACCGGATGCAGATGTGGTATGTTTTGTGCAGTATTTCCAGAATTAAACTGGGTACATTTATCTTGGAACTTAGATTGTTTCAGTTTAAATGAAATTTGGGGCTGCTAAAATCTGCAGAAACTTGGTGCAGATATTCATCTTGAAATCTTGTTAGTCTATTCAATATGGCCTTTTTTTCCAGGCATCTCTTGAATTAGGTTTTATTTTCATTCAGGCTTTCCTCGCTGAGTGCACTGGATCCTAGTAGATAGGAATGTAACACTGATCATTATGACCAAGATAGTTGCCAGACTGATAATTTTGTTATAGGCTTTCTTCCCAATGTAGGTATCTAGGCAAAAGATGGTTCTGAAGCCTCATACATGTGTATTTTTTTTCCTTCGGTTTTGCTGGTCCTGAATAAAAATACTGTCTCTCTAACATGCTGCCCTGGTCACCGTATTCAAACTCTTGTGATTGCTACACCTCATCAGCTATTTCTCATATTGACCTGGTGTTTCTTCTTCAGATACGTTACCCAATCATAATACATTAGGATACATAGTGTTTTCATGAAAGCATTCCTTACAGCATATTATTGATCCTAAGTGAATAGTGTTACTCTGATATTCAATATCGCTATCAAGGGGGCCATTTTGACTGTATTATTGCCACCTCACTCTAGCAGCTTGTCAGATTAATATGTGACTTCACACAGCTTTATTGTGGCAAGAATCTAGATTAAAAGCTACAGGTATAGTAAGGATGATGTGAAATGGGTCTTGATCTCTGTGCCCTAGTTTTCTCCACCACAAGAGACTACGCATCATAGCTATTAGGAAGGCTTGATAAAAGTTCTGAAAATTCGTACAATTCATATAATAAGTAAAGTTTAAATTTGAAATAATTTGACAGGACTTAAAATCAGTGGTAAGCATTTTAGGTCACATGCCTGTGTATGGCAGCCATAAGTGTATATGTTACAGTGTGATAAGTATAATTTGTGTTTATTGTGAGTGATCTATAGAAATAGGTAACTGCTATAGCAAGTTTGACAAGACATTACCTATTTGCTGGAACAAAAGTACAGATTTGTTTCATATTGTAGATGGATGGCAAAGAGAAGCTGTGCTGTGTGTGTGTATATATATATATATATATATATATATATATGCTTTCTGAATATAATAGCATCATGTGATCACTAATTAATATTAACATATGACTTTGAGGTTTGCTGTGTTTTTCATAAGCATATTTTTAATCCTTTATCTTTTTCATGCAGATTAAGAGCTTTCCACGCAAAGTGGAGGATTCAGTACGCCAGAAAGACACAAAGAGGGCACATAAGAGACAAGAAACCAAAGAGAGGAAAAAGATGGTAATATGACTGGATCAGAATTTATTACATCTTTCAGGACAAGAAATTTTTTAATGAAACAGACTCAAGATGTCTGTTTTGTTAGGAACATTTTTCAGAACACTAGGTGATATGTGTGCACCGATTGGTTGATTTTTACAGATCAGTGATTGGTTCATCATAACCAAATGGTCATCAATTTAAATCAGTGATATTTATTTTCTTTCATTTATTTTTTGTTTGTTTTAAGGGACAGTGTCATTTTGATATATTATGATCTCACTATTTTTGTGGGTTATCAGTTCTCTTGTATTTCATGGTTGCTATGAACCACATATTGAAAGACCAAGCAGACAATGATCCATCTGTAGAAACATAGGAACCACTTCCACAGTCCATGAATATAAGTAGCAATGAAAATGTAATTTTTCCCAAAACCGCAACAAACTGAAATGACAGAATTAAATATATTCATAGTTCCTGATAACGTTTGCTTGTATCCTCTAATGTGGAATTATATATATATATATATATATATATATATATATATATATATATATATTTTTAATTTAATATATATATATATATATATTTTTAATTTAACATAATTTGTCAGGATTTTACGTGTACCCTACATCACCCTATAAAGTGGAATATATGTTTACCTGCAAATTTGTCATTTGCCATGTTGTTGGTTTATAAAGTTGAACAAAACAATAGAAGGTGTTGTCAACTGTAAGGTGTTATTCACATATTTTACTTTTAATGGATGATTTTGTCTCAAAAATTCAAACAGTTAAAAGGAAGTTATTATAGTTTTATATTTAATTATGGAAAATTATAATGAAATGCCAAACATGATGCTTGACCAATTTTGTTTATATGCCATCACTGTGTTTTCTTGGATGATGGGTAGCAGTAGGCCACAAATAATGTTAAAGATTAAATGCAGCATCTCCACTGAAAGGAATGCATCTCTACAGGCGTATCAGTTAGATGAGTGATGCCCTGACACAGTGTTTGATCACATGCTTCAACTCAGTCATCTGATTGGTTCAACATGACAACATATCTAAATTTAGTTACTAGCTTATTAACATAAATTGGCTGCAGTGACATCATGTCTGGGCAGAGAAACCATGGTAGACAAAGAGGGGCCCAGCAAGGGGCCAGAGAAGGATGCACTGTGTATTGTTGTTTGTATGTCATCACTGTGTTTTCTTGGATGATGGGTAGCACTAGGCAGGATTATAAGTGGAGCTTGTAAGAAATGTTTTACCTCAGGAAAGAATCACCTAACTTGCAGTACATATAGTGGATACCAGTCAGATCTCATTATATGACATGGTAGATGAAATGCACTGTTGGTGACAGAACCTCATCAGGGCATTGAGTTGATCTTTGAAATTCACTGAGAATGACAGAAAGGGGAGATTTTGCTTGTTCCCATCACTCAGAGTAGGAAAGAATAAACTTTCCATACAGTTTTTCTTTCTTTCTGGATTGGGTTATCAGCAGATCAGATCATGTGATTGAGGTAATCACAACCTGCCTAGCAGTTGAGCAAAACTGCTGACTTGCATTATTATTCAAGCCGTAAGCTGTAGGTCTAATATGACATTCACCAGCTTAAAATACAGAAACAAATTAACCTCATTTTTTGCTTGAGATAACTGTTTATGTCAGGTTGTGGAAGGGTTCGAACAAATCATGATTGGGTAAACATATAGAGGAAACATATTTTACTCCAGAAATTGGTATCTTGTCACAGTTTCACACAGCTGTAGGTCTGTTGTTCAAAGTATACATATTATTAAAAATCTCTGCACTTTTGATATGCCATTTTCAAATAATTTGAAGATAGAATGTATGTCATGTTTGATTAAACTGAATCTTACATTTATATCCATTTCTTTTTAATTTAATACAAATTGAACACTGTGTGTGTGGGGGGGGGGTTTGATTTTTAATGAGCCAACATGTTTAAAGTTGACTTAATTAACACATTTAGGAAAAGGAGCAGAAAAAAGAGGAACTGAAACAGCTGAAGAATCTGAAGCGACAAGAGATCTTTGCAAAGATTGAGAAGCTGAAGGAAATTACAGGAAACCAGACTATTGGATTTAATGAAGACGATCTGGAAGATGATTTTGATCCCAAGAAACACGATGAAATGATGAAGGTAGGGACTTTTTTATTATTTCAGAATCAGTGGGACAAAGAATTTGTGATTATTACATTTGATTATCTGAAGATAAAATAAAAAGTGCAGGAACCTTATGCCCTACCAAAATGTGGTAGGGGCATACTGTATTAACCTTATCCATCCAATCATCTATCAACTTATTATAATAAGCTTTCCATTTAGGTCCAGTTCTGATGCACTGTGTTCCATGAACATGTATGTATATGTATATATATATATATATATATATATATATATAGTATGTATCTTGATAGATGTGCAGTATATTTTAGCACTTAACCAAATTAAGACAATAATTTCAAATGAAGTGTATGGTCTCTCTAGCTCTCTTTCATCACTTGATATTCAGATTAAGGTCAATGACCATTTTAACAAATGAATATTTTTGATAATTATAATAAATTTCAGTGCTGAAGGGCAAGGAAGTATATTAAAGACTGGCAGTGATTAAATATTCTGTCGAAGACTGAGAGTGGAGATTCAAAATCTTTCTCAGGTGTTCATGATCAACATTCC
This sequence comes from Megalonaias nervosa, assembly GCA_016617855.1. NCBI lineage: Eukaryota > Metazoa > Mollusca > Bivalvia > Unionida > Unionidae > Megalonaias > Megalonaias nervosa. The sequence continues at coordinate 32,430 of JAECUM010005219.1, forward strand.
TTCATGATCAGTCACCTAACTGATTAACTTAAAAGGCCCACCCTCTTCAAAAAACTTTGTAGTATTGCAATATAAATCCCTGGAGTCTATCTTCCCAAACTGTGTAGTATTGCAATATAAATCCCTGGAGTCTATCTTCCCAAACTGTGTAGTATTGCAATATAATTCCCTGGAGTCTATCTTCCCAAACTGTGTAGTATTGCAATATAAATCCCTGGAGTCTATCTTCCTTTAAAGTTTTGTAAATATACTTTTCAGTACTGTAAATAGTATTAACAAGTACAACTAAATCCTGTCTTGGTTTCATTTTTTGCCCAGTTGTCTGCAGTTTATGTGACACAGCTTTAAATGACCATGTGAAAAACAATTGTTATCACATGGTACGGGTCCCCAGGTGGTTGAATGATCCAAACTATCATCTTGCCTCTGTCCTTGTGGGTTAGAGTCTTGGCCAATGTAGGTGTATGAGAAAGCTTCCAGTAGCTTCCTGTGGGTCAGTGGTTCTTACATGGGTTTCTCATGGGTACTTCCTCCACCAGTTAAACTGGCCACCATGCTGTATAGCTTATATTTCGCTGAGAAGTGGCATTAAAACCCAAAGCAATAACAACAACAACATTATTACATGGCTTATGCAGTATTTGAAAATGGCTTATGCAGTATTTGAAAATGGCTAATTGCACAAATCTCATCCTTCAGATCAGTGGCAACTATGGATTGCATCAGAATAGTGGCATTGTGTCACAAATCAAGTTTTACTGATAAACATACGATCAGTTTTGTTCATAGTTAATGCTTTCAGATCCTTGGTCTACATTATAATACATTTTTATGCAATTTTATAAATGCTGTTTTATCCCCTTTGTCAATGAAGTTTGGTGCGGATATAGTGTTTTGCCCATTCATTCCTTTGTTTTATTCTTGTGTGTATTTGCTTTTCCGTTCACTTCATTGTTAGGCCTTCAATATCTCAAAGGTAATTTCATCTACACTCATAAAATTTGGTATATATCTTGGGGAGAGTGACTCTGCCAAGGCAAAACGTCTATTCTTGGGTGGCTTTTGTATTTTTAGCTATTCTTTCATTTCAAACTGAATATGATGTACCATATTTCACCAACACATGTGAAAAAAGTATATGGATATGTCTCGATAAATGTAATTCAAACACACAAAAACTAGGTCAGTGTGACTCAGTTATCACATGTAATGACTTCTATTTTCAGTTCATCACACCCTCTATATCATAAACCCTAATTAACACACAGAATGAAAAATGGTATCTAAGTATGTCTCAACAGAAGTAATGAAAAAATACAAAAAGTAGGTCAATGTGAACCATTGTTCAGATGTAACTTCTGTATTTTCAACTATTCATTCATTACACCTTCCATATAAACATTAATATTTTACATTCAGTCATGGTAATTGGTATCAAACTGCATCTGAATGAAAGTAATTAAAAGGTACAATAACTAGGCCATTGTGACCTGGTTTCATGCTTTTGTGACTTTTGTACATATTCTCAGAAATTCATTCATTACCCACTCAATACACCCATGGCAGTAAAGGATGAACACTCCATTCATTGTTCTGTTGATGAAGGATGTGTCATACTTAAATTTCTCATGAATGCTCAAGCTTTATATTGGCATACCCTGTCTGTCTTACTGATTATCTGATGCAGCATATTCAAAGGCAGTGAAACTCTTTCTTGACTATTCAGTATGCTTCCAATTCAAGGTATCCTGAGCTGCATATAGCATCAGTGCAATCAGTGTGTTTTATTGTTTTTAGCCCATGTTCATGGCACCAGTTAGACCTTGCTTGGCACAGGTGTTTTAATAATAAATCTTACTATCACTCTACACCTTACTTCTAGAATTCATTTTTAAAAATTTAGTTAGATTTTCCCGATTTATCTGCATCAACTCAACAAATGAAGAAGTTAGAGAGTGCGATGTCTTTTCAGGAAATTGCAATTTATATGCATTATACCCTACTGTATATATTTGCTTATAAGTCAAGTCATACTACGTAAGATATGGCATCACATAATGCGCCAACCGATCTCAGTCTATGCAGTTTGTTAGGAGTAATTATTCAACAAACAACATAGGCCCTGCCAACACAGTGCATTACGTGGCAGCAGAGCAAGGTGTATTTTGTTTGCTGTTGTACCCAACTTTTAGGTGTGTTTGTACAATACATATTATGCTTCATCAGAGTAGTTTTGTTATAACCTTGTGTTACTTATATGTAACCTTGTTTTACTTACATGTACAGTATTTACCTAGAGATGAGGTATTTATAAAAGTAGAGCTAGGTTCTTAATCTTCTGGCTTCTTGAAATACCACAATGACTTGGACTGTCTTAAGGGATGGATTCAGTGGCTGTTGTGTTTGCAATTCAAGAAGAGAAGAATGGTTTTGAAACTCTTAAGTCCTTAGAACCAAAATTTGATATTTAGCCATTTGTTAGGAATTCTGAATTATTATTGAAAGATGGAACATTACATATAAGTTACCACTATCCGGGCTTTTGAACCACTACCATAACTTCTTATAATGGTTTTTTTTTCACCTGTCAGAGATACTTCAATGAAGACTATTACAAGCTGGGAGCTGAAGAAGTTAAACCAGAAGTAGGGGATGAAGAAGATGATGCTTTGCAGATAGGTATGTGATTCAGTATATTATGTATTGATGACTCTGTTTTTTTTTTTTACAATCAAGTTTGAGGATATCAGATATCGAGGTTATCAACGTATTTGATTCAGTATTCTGTATGCTCCTTTATGTAATGTCACAGATTGAATCAGCTGTCCCATTGCTTTACAATCAGGCTTGGAGAGATCAGATCAAGATAAGCAAAATTGTCGTTATCAAATTCTGTATTTTAAATATATGCAAATTGACAGAAAATGCATAAAGAATTTCTTTAATGCAATCAGGTTATGCAGAGCGCTTCAGTTTTAAGTATTTAGTCCAAAGTTCTCACCATATTGCTCCAGTCATGTGATATAGCCAGATAATTGAACACACCCAGAATAACTTCTGAGTCAAGTCCAACCGTGCAAACACCATAGGCCATGATCTCCCATCACATAATGTGCCAGATGATTAAGATCTGTGTTATTTATTCTACTGATTACTCCTAGCAAACTATGGAGACACAAACCTGCCAGTATTGTATGTAATGACAGATCTGGGCCTGCCAGTATTGTATGTAATGACAGATCTGGGACTGCCAGTATTGTATGTAATGACAGATCTGGGCCTGTGCAGTTTGCAATTGGACTTGACTTATAAGTGAATATTTATGGAAATGTTGGTCATTCAGCCATTTTTCACAATTCTAATTGGTGTAATTAATATCTTCATTAAAACTCAGTTTGGTAGCACATGTTTGTATTTTGTATTGTTCATAAAATACCTCATTGAATTTAAATACCTTAATTAGTTCTAAACCAGGGAGTAAAATATCCAATTTATTAAATTTTTGTCAAGACATCTGGATCCAGTGAGTAAAATATCCAATTTATTAAATTCTTATCAAGACATTTGAAACCAGTGAGTAAAATATCCATCTTATTAAATTCTTATCAAGACATCTAGAACCAGTGAGCCAAATATCCAATTTATTAAATTCTTATCAAGACATCTAGAACCAGTGAGCCAAATATCCAATTTATTAAATTCTTGTCAAGACATCTAGAACCAGTGAGCCAAATATCCAATTTATTAAATTCTTATCAAGACATCTAGAACCAGTGAGCCAAATATCCAATTTATTAAATTCTTGTCAAGACATCTAGAACCAGTGAGCCAAATATCCAATTTATTAAATTCTTATCAAGACATCTAGAACCAGTGAGCCAAATATCCAATTTATTAAATTCTTGTCAAGACATCTAGAACCAGTGAGCCAAATATCCAATTTATTAAATTCTTGTCAAGACATCTGGAATACTGCAATATCCTCCATCAGTCCATCCATTCGTCTGTCCATTTACCACATGTCCTAAACCATCGGATGAAAATGTGATAATGTTGTAGTTATGCTGCCCCATGATAACCATATTTAAGAGGGCCGGGCTGTCATTTTTGGCTCTTGTGCTGAGTCATTGTAAGGGGATCAAGGGTCAGATGTACAGTATTTTCAGTTACAATGACATTTGCAACTGTTGTCTGACAGTATTTGTTATCAGCATTCATATCAGGAATTCATTATGTATGCAATCAATTTTGTAATGACCCCTGGGTCACACTGTCTGGGCGGTGTAGGTGGGTACAGAGGGGGTAGAGGTGAATTTTGGCTTGGAATCTGTGGCGAAAAGTGTGGGGATTTGCGTTAGTGAGTCATCAGTTTGATGTGGTTGATGATTGGTTAGAAAAGATGTAATTTCACCCACTCAGTTCAATATCATTTCTGTGACTCACACTTTTTTTATAAAAAAAAAAACTTGTTTGGTTACGACTGAGGCAGAGAAACTTTAACGAAGCATTTAGTAAATTTATTATTTTTAAGTTTTTCTATAATTCCTAACATGCACAAATAGCTACATGTGAAAGTCTTGAAAGTGTTATTTTGTTTTTTGACAATTAATACTAGAATTTGTTTGAACACAGTCATCAACAGTTGTTTCTTTGTTTCTTATTGATACAAATCTCACAGCTCTATTTCTGACCTACTTTTTCACCTGTGTGTTTGTTTTCTTGAAGAAAACTGGGACAACTGGCAAGGGCTGGCTGATGATGCAGACAACAGTGAAGAAAAGAGAGGAGATTGGGAAGAAGGGGACACGGAACCACATATTGATGACCCTGACTTCATTGTAAGTTCACCTACAGAGTATTTATTTAGTAGTACATTGCCTTGTTACAAACTTACTTCGAAAATCAATGATATATTGATAAGGGAAAGCTTAAGTGTACCCAACCATAATGGTGACTTAATGAAAATATATATCGAACAAAATAGAAGAATTGCATATGCTCAGTTTCACCTGGACTGGTTACTGACAGTAATATGTGAACTGATGTTGATACCTGTTTACAGGTGAGTTGACTGGCACAAGAAAGGTTACATCGCTTTTCAGAGGCACATCAGCAGTGTCCACGGTGAGCTTTGACATTTCCCATTTTGGTCCTTTTTTATTTTTGGATTTTTTTTCTTCTGGCCTGCTCGGCTTACCAATACATAGATATCTCTTTCATGACCACACTGCTGTGTTTTGTTGTTCCCACAAGTACTAGTGTATTGTGTACTTTATTTTGTTTCTTGCACCTATCAAAAGTGTGTCACAGTGACCTATCAGATTTGAGCTGTTACTTGTACAGTAATAATTGTTGATAAGTACATTATTTTCATGACTAATATTCTTATCTTTAAAAGTAGGTCTGAGTAACCTGCTTTTATTAATGTAACAACCATTTTATAATTTTTTAGCTCTACTGGTCATAGAACAGAAGAGGTTATGGGATGGTCTGTATCTGTTGTCTTTCTGTTAACACAAGTTTCTTATTGCTACTCCCCCTGAACTGCTTGGAGGAATGCTGTTAATATTTCTGCACACATTCATCCCATGATCTAGTTGGCCTGAAATGAAAATGATGCAGTTCAGAATGTCTGCCATCTTGAAATCTTGTTATGGATAGTCTTATCAACGTGGGATTTTCACTAATTTTCACTAAAATATTTAATATGATGTCTACTTGCTCCTAAATGAAAACAGTATTGATCTGATACCCAGTATAGCTACCACAGCAGCCATCTTGAAAATCCTGTTATTTCTGCATAGGGATTTCACCAAAAGTCTTACATAGTGTCTAGTTTGTCAAAAATTAAAATGATGCTGATCCAGTAAGGCTGCAACAGTGGCTAATTTTAAACTTTTATCACACAAGAATATCAGATACGGTTTCAACACTGAGTTAAAAAGAGGAAATGATCTTATCTTGAATTCCTGGAAATTTTTTGGGACAGTAGAGCATCAGTCCCTTTAAAAGGACTCTTCTTTTCTCTCCTGTTTATTGTTCATCCATTACCTCAAGTTTATTACCATTCCTTCACCCTAAACTACCTGTAGTTTTGCCATAAAACATTACACCCACATTCATCCCAATGTCTAATTGGTCCAAAACATAAAATGGTGCCACTCAGACATCCAGTATATGGCAGCCAAGATAGTGATCTTCAAAATCACATTATTGTTAACCTTCCTGAATGGATCATCATATTGACATGAGCTCTCACTGAAAGACTTCTTATGATGTCAGTCCAGTCCTATAGTACAAGACAAATGGGTCATGTATGTGCATTTACTCATTTTAAATTGAATATAAATTGCTCCTTTAAAATTTAACACCAGTTTTCTTTTACCAAAGTCTATTCAATCCTGATTCTTGAATGCTCTGCACCTTAACTGTCACCAAGAAACTTCCAGACAAAAATTATCTATTGCAATGGACTTTGACAATGGTGGCCATGTAATAAACTTAGGTCAAAATAAGAGCTCGTCTTGTGAAATCATCACGATCGAAGGTAGTACGAATTTGCTTATCAATATACGCAGCTTTCACTGTGACATTACAGCACGCAACATTCAATCCAGATTGTACTGGATCACACCTTTAGGTTCATTTTGTCCAAAAATGTCTACATACTTTAACATTGATTTTGCCTTATGCACCTGTCAGGGCATCTAAATAATGACCTTCCAAAGGAATATGGATGTATACAAATTCAAATGAAGTGAATACTTGTCACTTAAGGGTATGTAGAATCAAAAAATTACACCCATTTCTGAAATAATTGGTGTTGAATGCCTACATGACCCATTTGACTTGTACTATAAATGGTGCTAATCTGACATCAAGTATGGCCACCATGGAAACCATCCTGAAAATCTTTCTATAGCTACTCCTTCTTAACTAATGGTCATATCAGCATTGGATTTTTGCTCAAAGATTTCTTGTGATGTCTAATTGGTCCTAAAGAAAATGGTACCAGTCTGACTTCTATGGTGGTGATCTTGAAGATTTTGGATACTGACATGTAAATGTTTGCAAAAAGACTTCTTATGATGTCAGGTCCTAAATGAAGATGGTGCCCATTGAACAACCTGTATGGCCACCATGCGATCTTGAAAATTTTGTTATGGCTGTTTGTTTTGAGTAACATATCATACTGACATGAGCCTTTGACTTAAAAGACTTGCTATGATATCTAGTTGGTCCTAGGACATCTAAAATGGCCACCATGGTGGCCATCTTGAAATTTTTTTTAATTTTTGCTAATCTTCTTGAGTAGATGGTTATATCAATGTATGGTTTTCACTAGAAGACTTTCTGTGCTGTCTAGAGTGGTGTCATATTAAGATGGTGCTCCTTGGACAACCAATCTAGCCACAATGGTGATCATCTTGAAAATCTTATCAGCATTACTCCTGAGTGGATGATCCTATTATCATGGAACTTTCACTGAAAGACTTCTTATGATGTCTACATGGTCCTACATGAAAATGATGCTGGTCTGACATCCAAAATGGCCACTATAGCTGCCATCTTGAAAATGTTTGTTGATGCTCTTCATCCTGAATCTTACTGACATGATGTTTCACAAGAAGACTTTTTTATGATTTCTAGTTAGTCCTAAATGAATATGCTGCCCACAACATCCAGTAAGACTTCTTAAATGTCTTGTAATGCTTAAATGGATATGTTGCCCATCCTGTTACTAATTCTCAAATTGTATGACCATGGTGGCCATGTTTTAAATCTTGTTATCTCTACGTCTGAATTGATATTGGGGTTTTAACAAAAATATAATATGTAGTGATTCTAAATGAAAATGATGCCAATATGACCTCCCAAAATTTAAAAAAAAATTAAACAGCAACCACCTCTCTTTTATATTACAGTTATTTCAATTTTTAGGATGAAGCTCATTTTACCAACAATAATGGCTGCCTTGATGGCCATCCAGAAATATTTATGTAACAGCTTCTTCAGAAAAGATGGTCATATTGACATGGGTTTTTATTGAAACATCATTGTAGTGTGTAACTGGTTCTGAATGGAAATGGTGCTCATCTTGTATCCAACATGGCTCCAAAGTGGTCAAGTCGTGTTATTGCTACTTCTGTTGGTGGCACTGTCAAGGGGTTTTCACTAAAATGCATTTTAAAAACCAAACCAAACTGATCTTAGGATAAAGTCTATGGTCACTGGTTTCATTTTTAATCTTCAGTGAGCTTATCAACAGTGACTTGTACATGTACAAGTTAATTTGACCAGACTTAATCGGTTGATATCAGCTCTCTAACATCAATTTTAAGGTCAGTAGTGTTGACTTGAATTTTTTGGCTGTATTGGCTTGTAATCATGGTGACACAAACAAGTATGGATTGCTTTTTGTCAAAGCCAGTTTGTGGATATATCTGAAAAATTGATGGAATGATTCCAATTCAGAAATTGAGTTTTTCTCCCAAAAAGTGTTGACTGTTCATTCATTCAGACTTAATATTCAGATATCTAGGCATTGTCTGAGATAATTATCTTCAGTGATCTCCTGGCCATGATATCGGTTTAAAGATCAAAGGTCATTACAAAAATTTTGTACTCTACATGTACTTACACTTATCTTGTTAACATTCTTGCTTGAACGTGTAAGAAAATATTTTTTTGCCAATTATATTGTCTGTTGGAGTTTCACAAGAATATCAGGAATGGCTTCTACTAATCAGCTAGAAAGATAAAATTGACAAAAGAAATTTTGAATTATTAGCTAGTAGAGTGTCAGGCACTTTGAGAGACTCTTTGTTTTTATGTTCATCACAGGCTAGATCAAACTTATTTTTGCAAATCAACCTAGTGTTGGGCAAGACTAAAAATTTGAATTATTTAAATCATATTCAAGTTTATAAATCACATGAAATGCCATATGACAAATAATGATGATAAAACTCACAATTTTCAATGCACTTAGCCAAGCAAATTATTTTGAAGAGAACACAAATTTATTGTCAACTTCTGAGCTGTCATTTTCATCATCATCATCAGATTTTCAAGATTCCTATCATGAAAAAATTAGCATATATAATTTGAACATTTGGATTTTGTTAATTGAGTAATGATTGATTATTTATATTCATATTAATTGTAAACCAGATAATATTTTGTAAGTCATAATCATATTGCAAAATCACACAAATGAAAGCACATATAAATATTCACACATTCTATATATATTATTCATACAATATATATATATATATATATATATATATATATATAATTCACACATACTGTATATTATTCACACATTCAGTAGGGGTCCTGGATGGCCAAGTTGGCTAAGGTACTCACCTTTACAGATCACTCATACATCTCACCGCTGACATCAGTTCGAGTCTCGACTTGGCCAACATGGATATGTGAGAAAGCTTGCCAGTAGCTTCTCATGAGTGGGTTTCATGGGTTCTTCCTTCACCAAATATATTGGCCACCATGTATAGCTTGTCATATGCTGAAAAATGGCATTAAACCCTCAACTAGAAGAACAACACACATTTTATATATATATATATATATATATATATATATATATATATATATATATATATATATATAATTTTCACATATTATATATATTATTCTTCTTGATAGATGGATGCTGATTATGATCCCACGAAGGTACCTGAGAAGAAGAAACGGAAAAAGTCAAAGTTTGCTGAGGCAGTTGAAGCAAGCAAGCCAGTGTTTGACCCCAGTAAGTAGAGAGAGTGGAAATTGTAACCCAGATTTTTAGTATCATTTTTCATGATGGAGTTTACTTTATGGTTGCTTTGCAAAATTAACTGGTGCAAAATCACATATTTTCAAGGAATTTGATCTAAAAGCAGTGATCTTATTTGACATAAGGAAACTGCAGAATTTAGAAGTGACCAAATTAAAATTAGTTTACAGTACTTTTATATATGGATGTAGCAAAAGATGACATATTTTTGCCCCAGTATAACTGCTTCTGCTTTTGATTTTCATTTTGGATTAAATGTTGATTTTTTTTTAAATTTTATGAATGAAAAGTTTAAAGTTCTTGCTAAATATTTGCCAATTCTTGTGGATAGTATAGTGCACCTAATGTCGAATATTAATGAAATTTTGAACAGGATTTAGCTAGATATAATCCAGTACACTAGTACCTGTACCCTATATACCATATTTAATATAAAATATATTTAGATGCATCCAAGTACAGTATGCACTCATGTATTACCTAGTTTTTCTATGGCTTGTAAAAAATATTTTAGATTACTCACAGACATATATAACTTGCAGGTTTTCATAAAGCGTAATAAACGACCAAAATCTGTTTGGGCTTCTTTTAATTACAAACACGGTTTAAAATACTGGGGTATGGTGAATCATCCTTTTCTGTTTATCATTGAAACCCTAAATTGTCTAAAATTCAACCCACATCTCTGTTTGATAAAAGGACACACCATAATTTAGCAAATTAGCAAACCACAGTGGAGCATTTTTAACCAATTAATTTGTTTCCTCACTTTGAGCCATCTCAAACATTTCATGATGACTCTGTACTCTATTTGTTAAAAGCAGCTATCCATTACCTGTATTCAAAATGAATAAAATAGTCACCTATCCATAAATAATCATCAGATGGCATGAACTGCACACCATCTGATTTTACAATAACAGTGTAGTCAATTAATACAACATTATTGTCTAATGTCATCACCCTTTGTATGTACTACTGGTCTTGGATGTGCTTTCTACAGAAAACAATAAGCTTTGTGGCTTTACAGTAAGCCACCTCAGAAATTTTATTTGGTGCTATACAAGTTCACAACTTCTAATGAACAAAATTTGTATCACTCTTTTTTTAATATTGACATTGATATACTGCTCTATAGAAGTTCATATTGTAAAAAAATATCTATGGAAGTTTAATATTTTAGGAAACACAACAACATTGCTGCTCTTCATTAAATTGATAAGATCCTGATTTTATTATGTTGGTCTTATCTTCTTGTTATTTTATCGTCTTTAAACTTCACAGAATTTAGCTTCAATGTAAAAAATAACTATATAATCAATGTTAGAGTCATTTGCTATTCTGAACTTGATGCATTGTTTGAAATTGGAAATGAATCTTGTAAAATATTATTGTAACATGGTAATACGTGTAAAAATCTAATTATGCATGCTACAGCATATTTGGGTCTATATTATTTGAAGCAGGAGTTATCTTATATACATAGTAACATACATTACTGCAATTTCTTGTAGATGAGAAGACCTTTGAGGAGTACTTAGATGAATACTACAAGCTGGATTATGAGGACATCATTGGAGACATTCCATGCAGATTCAAGTACAGGAAAGTCCAGCCAAATGACTTTGGTCTTACTGTAGATGAGGTACAGTACAGAATACTCATGTGCATTTTGGATATACATGTATTGTCTAGTACATGTATACTTGTATTACTAGCTCAGTTGGTTATAGACCGGAAGAGCTTACAGCATGGCCTGTGATCCATCGTCTGTCTGTCCATTGGCACAAGTTTGTAATCAGTACTCCTCCTAAAGTACTTGGAAGATTGCCATGAAACTTTACCATAGTTTGCACAACCTTGCAAAGTCCTTGAATTTCATGGGTTGCCTTTAAAAGTCCTTAAATTCAATCTGTACTCAAAAACTCCTTGAATTTTGACAAAATGACCTTTAAAAGCCCTTGAATTTCACATGATGAGAACTTCATTCCACAGAAAGATCGCGTTGGAAGTAGTTTAAAGTTTTTGGTCTGAAATAAAGAACAATGTACACCTGTTGTTGAAATGTGCAAAGTACTAGAATACAGTTGCATGGTTACCACTATATCTGCACTTTTGGATCTCATATTATACATATCCAATCACTCACTTTGTTTAGGCAATTGAGTGATGTTCCAATTAGTTTAGGAAAAAAAAGAAAAAAATCTGATCTGATGGAAAAGACCAAGTGATTTCCTGATTAACAATACAAATGTTCAGATTGGTTGAGGAAATTGTTTTAAAAACTCTGACCTAATGGAAAATGCCAGGCAATTTCCCACTTAATAATACAAATGGCCAACATGCATGATTAAAAATTATTTTGTTTGGTCATGCCTGGAAAGTGTGTTCTACAGGAAGTGTTTGTTTCACTACAGTTGAGTCAGGCAAGTAAAGGGTGATAGGTACAAGGCATACTGTGCATGTTGTCATAAGAATGTAGATGTTGGGAAAATGGGTGAAAGTGCAAAAAAATTTCATTCGAAAAGTGAGAAGCAGAAAACACTTGTGAAATCTTTGGAATTACAACCCTTTGCAGATTTCTTCATTATGAAAAAAAAAATCTGATTTAATTCCAGTGGAAATGGTAAGCACCAAAATGAGATTTGTTGTATTGTTTGATGAGACTTCGAACAAAAAGATGCAGCAGATTTCCATGTAAGGTACTGGTATGGAGACACTGTAAAAACTTGGTTCTTTGGTTTCCAATTACTGGACCATGCAACCACAGAGTATACAGTTGAACATATTTGTAAGGACATCACAGAGTTGCAAATTCAGACTAAGCAGATGTTACAGATATCTATACTATGGATGACCCAAATGGTTTTGATACTGCATTTCTACAAAGGGAATATGTTAATGCGCATAAAGTGGGTTAGAAAGACAACTGGAGACTTGGATGTAATAATAATGAAGACTTACACATGTGCAGTCAATAACACAGTGGTAAAAGGTAAGATTAACTTTTTTAATGGGGCCTTAAAAATGAATGATAAGGCCCTAAAAAAAAGAAACTAAAAACTCCATAAAGTTCAGTTTGAAATTTCTGTGTGAATCATGTTTACACACACATTCATCCTAAGGTCTAGCTGGTCCTAAATGAAAATTGTGCTGCTTGGACATCCATCATGAAAATTTTTTTATCGCATCTTCTGCTGAATTAATGGTCGTATCAGAATTGGATTTTTACTGACAGATTGGACCTAAATGAAAATGGTACAGCACGAACATCCACACTGATTACTCCAACAGTTGATGTCTTGAAAATCTTATTGCACTCTTTCTGAATGGTTAGTTATATGACGAAGGATTTGTCACTTAAAAGTCTTCCTATGATATCTACTTGGTCTTAAATGGAACAGGTGCTGATCAAACATCCACTATGGTTGCCATGGCAACCATCTTTAAAATCTTATAATTTCTTCTACTCTTGAACACTAAGTGATATCAGCTTGGGGTTTTCAACAGAATATTCTTATAGTGTCTAGTTGTTCTAAAATGAAAATTGTGCCAATCTTTCATCCAGTGTGGCCACTAGTGGCCATTGTGAAAATTTTGTTATGTTAATGCTACAACCCTTAGTTGAAGCATCATATCAGCATTGGGTTTACATCAGAAGATTTCTTATGATGTCAAGTTGGTTCTGAATGCAAATGATGCTGATCTGACATGCAGTACAGCCACCATGGTGGCCATTTTGAAAATCTTGTTATCACAACTCCATAAGTGTTGGTGATATCAATATTTATATATGATTTTCACCAAGAGACTTCACATGATATCTAATCGGTCCTAAATGCAAATGGTACTAATGTTATATATTGTCTTGTTTTTGCTGTCCTCCTGAATGGATTGTCATATTGGCATAAAGTTTAAGGAAAAGTCTTCTAATGATGTCTAGTTTCTCCTCAGTGAAAATTGTGCTAGTCTTGCATTCGTTGTGGCCACCACAATAACTAATTTGAAAATCTTTCTGCTCATGAATATCAGAAATGATTTCAACACTCAGCAAGTTGAAAGAAGAAATAGTCTCTTTCTGAATTCCTGGAAATCTGTTTAGGAACTCTTCAAGGGACTCTTGTTTTTCTTGTTTTTAAGCTCACTTCTGCACATTAGATGGAAGCTGTTATACAGTGTTCCTGCTTTATAATATTGTTCATGAAAGCTATACAACTGACCTGCATTATTAACAGGGAGCTTTGTGTTGTATTTAGCTATGTGAAATCACATTATATTTGGTTGTCAGCTTTGTGTTTTATTTAGTTACATGAAGTTACATTATATTGGTTGTCGTTCTCCTAAAACAAAAATTAAGTGGAAAATTTTGAGTAAAAATCATGAAACAGAGATGAAACAATTTAATATTATCCAAGACTAAGCCCATATTATAAAGGGGCTGTGGTATACTGAGGGACATTATAAGGAGGGGTGAGTTTATTACCCCAGGTGTCATTGTCACCATCATTATGTGTATACTTAGAAAACTGTAAATTAGTTCACATCACAGGAGGTTTTACTTTTTTAAGGTTCTTTTCATTTTATGAGTCCAAAGGTCAAGGTAACTCGAGCCTAATTTATTTTCTGCATGACAGATTTTGTTTATAAGACCTGGTGAATATTGCTTAATTGTTGATTACCACTATAGAAATATTGTATTATCATTATTACATGGTGTGTACAAATTATTGGGCAGATAAAGTTGGTAATAATGAAAAATAGTATTTGTGATTTGCATGAAGTTGTATTCACTTAAAGAGATTATTGATTAAAGGCCATATCTCATTAAGGTTAATTTTTGTTGCAAAAGTGCTTATGTCATAAAAATATTCTCTGCTAACAATATTAGTGCACATTAATTTTGAATTATTTTGTTCCAAAAATTGCCTGGGAAGCATAGATCATATGATGGAAAAAGTTCAATACTCAGCGTTGTTTATTTAAGAGATGTAATATTTGGAACTTTGATTTCAGATTTCAAAGTGCTTTGCAAGATGAAGGAACAAAAAGTGTGGAAAAAGTCTATAAGTCGATGAGGAGTATAAATCGAATCAGCAAATTTGGCAAATTTTCCATCCTTCATCCATTTATAAGTCAATGCTGAGTATAACACAAGGCCAGATCAATACCTCAGATTGTCTTTTTCACTTCTTTCCACACAGCATTGTGAATTTTGTTCTGTCTGTAACTCAGTAACCTTCCCAGTCAGAATCATTAAATGTAACTAAAAGTACCTAATTTGTTTCACACAAAGTATTTTAAATGTAATATGTACTTTTCGCTACATACAATAATATGCTGACCTGAAAATTGATTGAGTTATAGATAGGATTAAACTCATGATGCTGTGTGGAATTAAAACTAGTAACTTCCAGTTTCATAAATATTAAAAGTATCACTATGCTATTCAGATTACCAGCAATAGGGAAATTGCATCATTAATGCTAAAATGCTTTTTCCAGTTTTTTGGGGGGGAAGGGAGATAAAGAGAGAGGGATGCATATGTATTCCATAGTATTTTTCTTCTTGCACCTCCTGATCAAAATAAAATATGGTCCGATATATGAGAGAGAGAGAGAGATTTCAGCTCTTCGTGGGGTTTTTTGTTTCTTTTACTTTATTGCCCTCGTTTAGTTGAACCTTTTATCAAAGAGAGAAAACATTAATAAATGAAACGGTAAATGTAAACTATGAAAATATATACCATACTCCTTCAGGGTTTAAATATTCACAATAGTTACATCAATATAGACTCCATTTAGATTAAATCCAAAGAATGACCATTTCACATCCTGTCTAATTTTCTTTGCAAGTACAACGACCTCTCCATTCCCAACAAATAAGATTTTTTTTTTAAGTGCATGTACTTTTCCTGTATGTAGGTGGCAATTGTTCTTTGATTGTTGCTCATGCTAGATGTTACTTTAAATTGATGTCACTTCCATATACAAGTTCAAATGATGTCACTGGCTGAGAAATTTACACGAGTAACCACCTGGCATTTCCTTTCATTATATGGTACAGTATTCATAATACCCATGGGTAGCCTCATTTCCCTATTGGTAACTTTGCTAATCTGATCTGTTCTGCCAAATCTTGACCTCAAACAAGTGTTAGCTTGGAATGACTGAATACAGTTGTAGCATATTTAATTAGCATGTAAATATCACTACAAAGCCATGTGATTCTTGGATAATGGAAGTGGCAACAAAAGCTAGAAGGAATTGCTTGCCTAGTGGTATTAATTGATAATGGAATATGGTACTGCACTTGTACATGAGTAAGATCATTCATCAGGCAAGTGAACAATACAATTTACAATAATGATTTATCTCTTTCTCTCTCTCTCTCTCTCTCTCTCTCTCTCTCTCTCTCTCTCTCTCTCTCTCTCTCTCAATGGGGCTTAAGTTTTATTTGATCATTAAGTGCAAGAAGAAAATTGTGATGGAATGTCTTTGTCATGGTTATTCATCTTCTAACTTGTCAGTTCCAACACACATATATATAATCAAATTTAAACAAAGCATATTACAAACAATGTATGTTACTGGTGCGTGCTGCTTTAGTGCAGTTACATCTCATGCATGTTAATTTTTAATTCTAACAATCATAAAATTTGTTTCAAATATTCAGTGTGGGATCATATATTTTTTTTCATACACAATCTCTTCCCCAAAATGAAATATTTTTTAGACATTATTTTCCATATGAATAATACGATAAAGCAATTCAGATGACATAATCCATATATAAGATGATTGGGAGTATAAGACGAAGCTAAGATTTTCTGGTCAAAAAGTATCGTCTTGTAAGCCAGAAAATATGGTAGATACATATATATATTCTTGAACTCATATTTATGGTAAAAGGTCTAGCATATTTTCTTCTGCATGTAGTTTTAGTCACAAATTTATGTCTTATTAAAGGCCTGTGAAATGTTCATTTTGGTTTATTCAAATTGATATTATGTGTAGCTGATAAAGTATTTTGTACATTTTACAGGAGTATTGTATAATTCTTCTTAAGTATCAGTATTTGTTGTCTCACACTTTTTTTTTTTAATGCAGATTTTTAAGTGTCGAGATAAAGAGCTGAATGCCTGGGTGTCTCTAAAGAAGACATGTCAATACAGGTTTGTGCCTATCTTCATTTTGCTAAGAAACTTAAGGGAATAAATTAAGCAACGACATTTATGTCCCAATATCAGCCTGTCCATACATGTATGCATGCATTGTTTCCGTGACCACTCTGATGGCCTAAATAGTTAGAGAGGCAGCCTTGGGTTCAACCCCGGTCAAGTCATACCAGAGACATACAAAAGAGGTACTAGCAGCAGCCTCACTTGGTGCTCAGCATTAAGAGGTTAGTGTTAGGACTGGTCAGCCTGGTGTCAGGATAATGTGACTGGGTGGGACATGATGTTACATGTCTGTGGCATGATGCCCCAGTGCTAGACATCACTATAAACTGCCACATTGCAGACATTATAGCAATATGACAGGAGAATTGCTAAAGCTGCATTAAAAATCCAAATCACACACACACACACACACTGTTTCTATACTAGCCTGCCCATACATGTATGCATGCATTGTCCCTATATCAGCCTGTCAGTACACGTATGCATTCATTGTCCCAATACCAGTCTGCAGTGCTCAAAAAATTTGATAGCTCAGGGCCTCTCTAATTTCATATTGTGCCCATCTTGTATTCTAAGTGAGGTGCCCATTGGGCTTGTCAAGAAAACTTATAATTTGCCTGAGAAAACTTGGATCGTGCTGATGAAATGGAGAAATGTATTTTCAAGTTTTTGACCTACCTGCCATAAAATGGTACAATTACATTAAAATCAGATCACCACTGTCCCACGTAAAGTGGATATTGATTTTAATCAAATTGAAACACTGCATGTCATGCTAAAAACATGATTTTGTACTCCCGAACCCTGACCCAGTTGTGTTTCAAGAAAACACAATTTTCAGTAATCTTCAAAAATAAAAAATAAAAGCACCACTTTCAGAATATGCCTGTTATATACAGCATGTATAAATGATAAACAGTCATGATTGGAGCCGATGTAAAAGTATCTTTTGAGCAATTTAAATAGCGGTAATTAAAAGGCAAAGAGTTCAGGTATAAACCACCATTTCACATATTACTTAATTGGCTGACATTAGTTAGTGAGAAGTGTTTGAAGACTACAGTGGGTGAGTCCCATTCTGTTAATTTGCATAGGTAAGATCAGGAGGTGGAACAACCCAATATAGATAAATCAAAGAGATGCCTGATGAGTATTGGAGAAGGAAAGTTATTACATATCACTGCCTTGAATGAGAATGTTTAAGCCGTATGTATTACAGATTTTTGACATGTTTGTGAGCAGCGGCACCATTTCTTTGAAGTCAGATTTTTACTGCATATATAAAAAACACAAAGTATGATTATTTCATTTGTCAGAATAGTGTTCACATGTGATGCATTTTTGAAATCGATTTAGGAAGCAAGTAGCTATCAGCAAATCCCAACAAAAATAAATTTCAGAACTCATGATTGATGGAGTTTTACTTTTTGAAGTACACTAACAAAAAAATAAAGTGGGTGCAGTTAATTATTTGCACATCCCGCAAACAACATATTGACATACATCAGCTCAGTTCTAACCAGGATTTGCCTAGAGAATCCATCTGAGAGGTTTGAACACCATGACCATCCAGTCTCTAGTGAGTGTAGTGATCAACGCTAATGAGACTTGCATTACCGTCATATCCCCTGATGAATTGTTTGAACTGCAGCAATTGCAATGTTGTGTGACAAATAATATTAGAAAAAGTGGAAATTTTGGGCATATGGAAATTGTAATCCAGGCTTGTGGAATTTCTGTGAGGACTTGTGATTTTTTTTTTTTTGAAAGTCACCAGCCCTGGGCCTGTTTTTAAAAAAAAATTTTTGAGCACTGGTCTGGTACACATTATCTATATACCATTTTGTCCATACATGTATGGATATTGCCCCTTTACCTATTTATCCATACATGTGTGCATGCACTCCTTTGACCGGCCTGGCTGTATATGTATGCATGCATTGTATTAAGTAATAATATTTGGATAAACTCTTCTTTTACAAAAATCCTTAATTTGTTGGTGCCATTACTCAATGTGGCTGCATACATTTGGCAAAATTTCCTCATTCATTTATGCAGATTTTGTAAGAAAATCTTTTCTTTCATGATTAACGTCAATTTTAAAAAGTTAACATGATGGAAAATTTAGTACCGGTACACAAAAATTGGACAAGCCATTATTTACTATAAATATTATTGTTATGTTGAATAAATGGAGGATAGGTGTTGATTTAAATATTGAATTTATTAAATGAGTTAAATAATTTCCAACTTTTGCAAGCTTTGGCGAGCAAAGTTTTGCAATTATATTCAGCCAGTTTCATAAATTCAATCTTAAGTCATTGTCCATTTGAGATTCTGTTTATCTCACAGATTTTTATTGTAGTGAAATCTAGATAGAAAGAAGAACATTTAGTTTTCAGTATTTCATTTAATTCTGGTTAATATGCTGCACCTTTCAATTATTGCATGTGAAAAAAGTCCCAGATGCTAGTTGAAGCAATATTGCACATTTCAGTGACCAGTGACACTTAGAAATAGATTTTCATTTACAAATTACAATTCAGAGCGTAACTATCTTTCCAATGGAACATTTTATATGGACATCATCATTTTTCAGCGCTCTATCTCCAGTGGAAATTTCTGTGTGATGTCACATGTTTCACTTGCTCAGTCAGCTGGAGTTGTTTTTGAGATGCCATATACATGCATTATATTGAGACTGATTACAATGTTTGCGCTGTAAAAAGTGTTAAGCCCTATGTACTGCAGATTAAGCTTTGATTATTTCCCCTTTCTTAATACATTTTAGAAATTACTTTAACTTATGCCATCCTTTTTAGAAATTTCCAAAAGTGACCAAAAGTCTTACTTCAGAATAATTGTCAACATTTAATTAAATATTCATAAAATATATGTGGGCATACAGACTGCCAAGACTGTTGCCACTAAGAAACTCAAATTATACCATTACAGTCACTTATGCCAGATTCCAGTTTTTATGTTGGATAAAGTTATATGTATCTTGAATCACATAAACACTTGTATATCTAGATTACTGAAACACTAATAATGACTATCATTCTTCTTATGTGAAAGTTTACCTATGGGCTTGTATTCAGTATTGATAAACCCTTTTGATTTTTAGGCCAGTAGTATGATAGTGAAGGAAACTCATGTAAAATACATTGCTTTTCCTGGAACAGCTTTCAGCACAATGCAGCTTATTAGTACAAATCTGTGTTCTCGTAAGCCCAAGAAACTTGTTGATTTGGGGCATAAACCATCCTTGGTCAAGGTTGCTGTTTCCAAAAATAGTTTTTCCCTTGCATTTCATGGACCAGAACCAAAAAAAAATACACTTCAGCCAATTTCAACAAAACTTGGTTTATTTATTACATGGTCAGCACAAGCAATGTGCGAGCATTATTGTTGCACACAGAGCCATTTTCAGAGGGGTGCTAAATCAGAGAAAAACAAGGGTTGCAAAATTCAGACAGGGGAGCTAAAATGAAACAAAACCTTTTGTATTTTCTTCATGATTTACTGTTCTTTACATGTTTCTGAAGTTTGTACACAGATTGTTGAGGAAGGGAGCTTCAAATGTCTATTTCACACAGAGCACCATATTGCCTTGTACCAGCCATGATGTATTAAAATCCTGTTTCAAAGAAACAGCCCTTAAGATTTGGGAGTTGTTGGCTTAAAGTACGTGATAGTCATTGTTAGTAAAAATTTATTTCACCCTTGCATTTCATATAGGGACAACAACTGAACTTATCACAGATTTCATGGAAACTTGGCTGCTTTAGGGCTGAAATGTTTAGATATGGAAATGGCTTGGTTTCATTTATTACCTGTAAATGTGTACAAAATTACTAACCATCTAAACAAAATGCATGTGGCTGTTAGGGACACAGAAACTACCCAGATATATAGACCATGTGAGAATCTGCATTCATGTCCAACAACTATGAGCAATACTTCAAGACATTCTGAAATGTGGAAATATTTTTCTGTACTTCAGTTGGGTGGTAGGAAGAAGTAGAAGGTTAACAGCAATATTGTCCAGCTTGATCTGTCATGCAGTGGTGGAATTACTGGCAGTATGGCAGTTCATCTCATGTTTAAACATACCTAAACATCTCAGTCAACATCCAGTGCATCAAAGACACACCTACATCTAAACTGATGCCCATGGCAACTTACAGATCCCCTGTCATGTCTTGTAATAAATGGATCTGATGCACAAATAAATTGGCTTCAATGGGTATTGCATGCTTTATATGAAAGACTTATCCATGACACACCAATCAATCAAATCTATTTACAACACCCATCCTATTTAACTACTGGTCAAGTTCCAAGCTGATGCTGTAGACTACCAGTCATTGTTCAGGCAGAATGGTCTTTTTTTGCCATTACTGCAAAGAATCTTATATTTTACCTACCTGAAGTGAAAGATTTGGAGTTTTAAATGGTTGCAGACTGAGATGAAAGAGCATAACACAAATATTCATCCTTGTTTGGAGGTTATTTGAGATAGAATAAGGTGGCCAGAAGAAATTTGTATAGATAAGAAATTTTCTTTGTTCTAGGTTAGATTCTCAGAGGCATCAGATTCATCCATCTATGGTCATCATTTTTTACTGTACCAGTCATAGATCAGAAGAGCTTATGGAATGGGCTGTTTGTTGTCTGTTATTTACCTGACATCCCGTATGGCCACCACAGTAGCCATTTTATAAATCTTGTTATTTTTTTAAACAGAAAGGATTATAGGATGTCTAGTTGGTTCTGAATGAAAATGGCACCAATCTGACCTCATAGTTGCCATAATGAACACATTAAACATTAAACATCTTGTCACTAATTCTTCTGAATGGATGGTCATATCAACATGGAGTTTTTATCAAAAGTCTTCTGATGGGGTCTCGTTTGTGCTAAACAAAAAGGGTGCCTATCTTGCATCCAGTGTGGCTGCAATAAAGTTATAATAGTTATAGTTTAAAGGCCGCTACTTTGAAAATCTTAACACTCAAGATCAGAGATGGATTCAACACTCAGCAGTTAGAAAGAAGATATGATATTATCTTCAATTCCTGGGCAATTTCTTTTGGTCAGTTTTGTGTCAGTCCCCTTAAGGGACTCGTGTTTCAAGTTCCCCCATTTATTCCACCTCATAGACCATGTAAAATCCATTGTCTATAAAGGACAGCAGAAAATAAAATTCAAATTTATGGATACATTTCATTTATCATTGCAGGACAGAGGAAGAGGAGCAAAGGGATGTGAGGGCTTACAAATCCAAGGGTAAAAATCTGAGGAAAAAACTGAATATTCTCACTAGCCTTAGAGAGAACAAGGAGAAGTAAGTACTTTTATCCAGTGTGTAATGCATTTCAGAGTCACCAAATATAACTTATAAGCAATCCTGAAAGCTATTAGGCAGGAGTCTCAAACTCAAACCACCCTGAGGGCCACATGAAGGCATTTTCGATAGCCCAAGGACCGCACCACCTTTGTTATCTTTCATGACACCTTGTCACGCCAATCATTTTGCTGGCTGCAGGATACGACTTGGCGGGCTGCATGTTTGCCACAGGATACGACTTGGCAGGCTGCATGTTTGCCACAGGATACCACTTGGTGAGCTGCATGTTTGCCACAGGATACCACTTGGCAGGCTGCATGTTTGAGACCCCTACTCTTAGGTATATTCATTTTGTGAAGTAATACTTGTGCAGAATTAGGTAATAGATATTATTATATACCTGTTTAATCATACATGTGAAGTAATACTTGTACAGAATTAGGTAATAGATATTATTATATACCTGTTTAATCATACATGTGAAGTAATACTTGTACAGAATTAGGTAATAGATATTATTATATACCTGTTTAATCATACATGTGAAGTAATACTTGTACAGAATTAGGTAATTGATATTATTATATACCTGTTTAATCATACATGTGAAGTAATACTTGTACAGAATTAGGTAATAGATATTATGATATACCTGTTTAATCAGACATGGCTTATCTGGCATTTGATACAGATGGCCTCAACATTCCTACACCGTATCAGACATGTTCTTTCCGCCCACTTGGAACAAAACCCATATGTAGTTTTGTCTGTATATGCTTATGTGGGATGCCAGATATATTGTAGGCTGGAATGATGAACAAAATCAAGATCACTTTAGTTAAAGTGCCAGAGTTATTTCTATCAGTGACCTTTGTTCCTGGCATCACACAATTTTCTAACTGATTTATTTTATGACCACTGCTTTCTTTCTAATTTTTTTATAATTAACTCCTTTTTCCCCTTTGTCCTAAATGCTTGTCCACTCCAGGCTTATTCTTTCCTTTTCTTTTATTGTTGTGATATACCATGATCCCTAAATATAAAGCCCCTCAGAATACTGCAGTCACACCCACAGTGTGCATTTGGATCCCATTAAATGCATCAGATTTTATCATTGGTGTTGAATTTATTTACATATCTTTAGCTCTTGGTTCATGAGAACCAATTAATAAATGATTTCACCTCATTAAATACTCAGTGTTAATCCACTATTATGACACAAACTTGTTCGAACTTCCCTCAGTATAAGGTTTATAAAGAGGGAGTACTTGATCTATGTTTTTCTTAAATCAGATGATGGACAGATTCATTGTAGCAAGAATCAGTTGATCAGGTGAGACCTATCTTTCTGTGGAATTCTTGTTCTAGCCACACTACCAATTTTTGTGCTAAATATTTTCTACCTGATGCACTTGTTTAAGTCTCTCAGGTTTTGTCAGTAAAAAATAATTATAATATATTTCAGGGACAAAACATCTGCAAATTCAGATTTGTCTTCATCTCCAGTCAAAGAAAGGAAGAGAAAGAAGAAAAATAAACAGTCAGAGGATTTCCAGAAGAAACAAAAGTTGGACAATACTTCAGATGACACCTCAGTTAAGAATGCTGATGATGCAAAAAATGAGAAAGAATTTCAGGTGAATAATTCACAGGATGTAATTGGTGGTAAAAAAAAGAAAAAGAAGAACAAGAAAAAATTTGTTGCAAATTTTGACACCGGTAAAAATGACAATTCTGTGAAGACGTCTACCAATACAGAAGTTTCCCAGAACTCAAACATGTCACAAAGAAAGAAAAAGCATAAAATGTTTAAGAAACACAATCAGATACTATCGATGAAAGGTTAAAAGCATATGGTATTAATCCAAAGAAATTCAAATACATGAAACGGGACAATTTTAAGCATCATGATGGATAAGAACTTCATGACATGAACAAGTTTATAATCAGATCTTTTAAATCTGACACTGATGGTTCCCAGGAGAATTGTTCTTCAGGATTGGAGATATTCTTTCTCTTTGTATGTATGGTTGTGTGAGAAATAGTGAAAGGAGGATTGAGGAAAATGCAATACAAGAGAGAAAGAATGAGTTTTACATGTTCAGATGTGTATGTGAGAGAGATAAAGTAAAACGACAGGATGAACATTTGTGCATAACCCTGTTATTGACTGTCATGCACCTATAGATTAAACATCACACATTTCACAAACAATAACCATATACACTACTCCCTCGATAACTCGCGCCCTGATAACTCACGAACCCACTTATAACACGGGGTCAGGCGTGGATCCCATTTTTTAAAACCAGAAATTACCCCAAAAATAGATCCCTATTTTATGAACTTTATGGAAATCACGATCAAAATTAGCTACAAAAACTTTGATATATCGCTCATTTTATCGTCGAAAACGGTAGATAGGACCTGGAAATTTTAATCAACATTATGAAATACCAAATTTAAAAATAAGTCATACAGTTTTTTTACATTTTCTTTCCAAGTTACATTCCTAGCACACCACAATTAACGATATGTAAGGAAATTTCGATCAATTGAAAATGTCACGCCGAGTGGAGGCAGTACTTTGATAAATAAATACAAATTAAATAATTTTTTTATCAATTGAAATTTGTGTTCTAGTTCTATCTTCTAGTTCCTTTTAAGTGTAATCATCATAAATGCAATGTGTCCTCTTGTAATTAAACATAAAATGTGTCAATCTACCGTAACAGCTGTGTCCACGAACATTTCTCTGAGAACCTATTTAGGCACCGACCGTGTTTTGATAACTGACTTGCAGAAGTATTTGTTGCATTGTTGCACTGAATTAAAAGCTGGCCTCCTTTGTATTATCACGTTAATTATGTCTTTTGAATCAAATAATGGAGGTGAAATAAAAGAAAAGTTAAAAGCCACGAAAATCCTACAAACTTAAAATCTAGCTGCCCTGGTTGTATGTCTGATGAACTCACTTCATTTGATCAATTGAACACTGTTATAAATGTCATTGTGTATGTAACATAAACTATCTTAAATTAACTGACTCATTGGTAACTGTGATCAAAGATAGCACAGCAACCAAGCGAAAAGAATACTATACTTCGTAAAATAAAGAGCTTGGTTTCACAGATACGGACCATTGTGGGCAAGCGAGTTTCAGAGAATTCTTGAACTGGCATTTTGAGATATCCTCAAGAATGATAAAAGGTTTCATTATTACTTCCAATGAAATCACGATATCAATACTGTACTAATTGAACAGCACAAAAATTGAGATTTGACGTAGACGATTGTCTCACGAAAATTTCGCTTGCTTTTTGAACAAAAGGAATCTTGTTTGGTGGTGTATCAACAGTTAGTCTAGTTCCCTGCTCTTTTCACTCCCAATTTGGCTGGATACAGTGCCATACCTCTCTGGGAACCAGACTCATCAAGAAAACAAAAAGCAGTGACGTAATACATATTTGTTTTTGTGTAAATGTAATGGTTGTTGAAACCAGTTGGAACGATCTTTCACATGTTGGACATTTTGAAAATAAATGTTATTTAAACAGAATAACGAACAACTTCATTAGAAAAAGTGCATTATTAAAAGTTATTATCGACGTGAATGTAAAATGAGGATTCAGTCATTAAACAGCGAAGTTCCCTAACCCCAACACACACACCCTCCCCGCTGTTTTCTCAATGTCCAAGCGATTTTTTTCAATTTTTGGAGGTCCCACGGTAACTCACGCCCTCGCTTATAGCGCTGTCTATGTTTGTGGACCCCGTTGTGCACAAGTTATCGAGGGAGTGGTGTATATTCACTTAAAAGTCAGATCCAGCTGCAGACTGCATAGATCCTTATCTGCAGTTGCTTAACACACCAGCAAATCAGGGTCTGTGCAGTTTGTTAGGAGTGATCGGTAATACAAACAACATTAGGCTCTGATATGCTGGCACATTATGCAATGGCAGATCAGAGTCTATCTTGTTTGCAGTTGGACTCAACTTATAAGCAAGTATTTATGGTACTAAAATTTTTACATGTTTCTCTTGCATTGATGTTTATGACTTCATTTATAAAGTCTACATTTTAAAACTGTTTGCTGGTCTTCATTGATTCATGGTTCAGTGTTCTCCATGTTGGATGCTTCACTTCCATTCAGATTATTAGTCCTTCATGTTTTGTAAGCTGTTTCCTGAGTGGTTTGTGCAGGAGGTATATTAAGCCCACTGGTCAGGACAGGTATTTAAGCTGCACCAGCAATCAATTCAATCAGATTGCTTACTGAAGTAGAGTCTCTTCGCCTGACCACTCCTAGCCCTAGGTCAGTATGGTACAGATTATTCTCTTTCTTTCCCTGGTTTTACTCCTTGATACAAAAATGGTGCTGGACTTCATTTTCTCCCATAGGACACTAGTTAAGAAAGAGTTATAATTATTCAATCAGGTGGTTTAACCCTTTTCCCATACATCTCACAAATGTGTACATTTTAAATTTGAGAGGATTATGCAGACTGTGTTTTGCAGTATTTTGGCACAACAAATGACTCATTTCTTTTTATTTCCTCAGAGGTTATTTATTCTCAGTTATACTCAGAATTGGGCTGGGATGGGGTAAATGCCGTAAGTTGAAGCATATTATGTTATGATGTCCCTCCACCCATCCAATGTCCAACCATATGTTATCAGTTTCATATATGCACAACTCATGTCATCCACCATCTACATTTGCCAGTTTGTGGATGACTTGCCCTTGGAGTAAGGAAGAACCAGGTCAAAAGGTCATGGTCACTATGACTGTAAGAAGAAAAACGGTTTCTATAAAATAAATTAGTTCTTTATTATCTGCAGTTACTGAAGTATTTTGGATGGCTTGGACTTGAGGTAAGGAAGAAACTTTTGATTTTAGGTTCAAAATGTCAACAGTTAATGTCATTGACTGAAGGATCCAAATGGTTTCTGCACAATAACATACCAGGACTGAAGTTTGTGGATAGCATTTAGTCAGTACATAATGCATCTATAGGGGTGTAGGAATACAAAGTTAGAGTTTCAGTCTCCCTCTGCAACCCCTTGTTAAACATCGGAGATAGTTTTGGGCAATGCGGCAAAAGTCTTGTATATGGGTACTTTTACTTTTATCATTTGGATTACAGGAGCCATTCGGATCCTCATTATGAAGAGTACATGCAGTTTTCATCATCTTCTCTGATTGTAATCATCTAACCTAAAAGTACAGCCACTTTTGGGTGTTAATTGGGTTTTTAGGTGTACTGGTAATAGATCAGAAAAGCTTATGTGATGATCTGTTGCCTGTCATCTGTCATCTGTTGTCCATCCATCCGTCACCACAAGTTTGTTATTGCTGCTTCTCATGAATACTTGGAGGATTGCTGTGAAACCTTAAACACATCATCCCGTAATCTGGTTCATCCTAAATGAAAATGTTGACACATGGACATCCAATATGACTGCCAAAGTAGCCATCTTGAAAATCTTATCACTCCTGATTTAAAACAGACCTACTTTATACACACAAATGTTGCATATCATCAACATACACTTCACTAGATATTAATCATTTAGATTTCCTGGTGTTTAAAGGTCACATTTTTTCATCAAATATCTAATTTACTGATTATCATCAGCTGATATGTTTGATTCCTTAAGGGATGAGTAAAATCTGCATATTGGTTCTTTAGCTTCCTTCAGCAAACCGTTCAGATAGGTCGCAGATATTTGGCTGTAATGCCTATGAAGTCTTAAGTGTCTCCATGAATGTTCAATTACTTTAAGTTTTAGTCAGCTGTTCAATAGACTATCCAGCGATTCTAAAGATCTCCACTTACTTTTTAAGTATTGGTTTCTTTCCTTTCATGAAACAAACAACAGCAAAATTCTGAGGTACATGTATTTCTCATCATTTTTCAATATGATCTGTATTTCTTCTTCAGGATAACTGTTCACTGGTGTCTGCATATAGTTATCTGAACCTGACAAAATATCAATGAACAATTATTTATATTTTGGTTTTTAAAACTGAGTGCTTTTTTAATGTTCAGGACTTTTATATTTACCTGTACATTAAATAGTTACAATTAGGTACCATTTGCCATCTCATACCTTATTCTCATCTTTTTTCCTTTCTGTCTCTCATGTATAGTATATGTTACTGAGTTAAATGTATTTCAGTTAATAATAAAAACAACAAAAAACAGGTTTTATATTTTATAGCTTCATTTATTTGCCCTGTATTTTAATCTTACTTAATGCATCATACTATTATATACTTCAACTTATTGTTACGTGTAGGCTCGTACAAAAGTAACAAAAGAAAAGAGTGAAGTTAACAAGCTTTGTAAATTTTAACAAAAATAATTTATTTCCCTAGAAAGCAAGGTAAAAATATGAAATAGGACTTACAGTTTGTGAATATAGTCCAAAAATCAATTCTAGAATTGAAAAATATAAGTCCTATCACTAAACAGTTCTAATTGAATCCAGGTTTGAATCTCTATAAAGTTCCAATATGGAAGGCGATGACATCAGATGAGGTCATTGTACTGATGGCAACAGATCTTCGTGAATCACAATTTATAATATTCTGTTTAGAATTCCAGAACAAATTTCCACTAAATGTCTTTGTCCCAGAATTTTTATAAAGAAAAGTACTTGTATTGTTTTCCAGAGAATATAAATTATTAAATCGAAAAAAATAGATGAACTTTACAACAAACTGGCATCAACAATAAAAACACCTAGAATTCTAAAGGTGTAGGATACGACTGGATAAATCTACTAGAAATGTCTGTTTTAACCCACGATTTTAGATCATATGATGGCTCACGTGACAGGGCTATATGATCACTAATTTGAACAGCGCAGTGAAAAAAATGCCAATTTGCATGTACGATAGAATAGCCCTATTAAGAATCAGATTCTCATGCTGGAAATAAATAAAAAAAAGAAAGGCTGTTTACAACTTAACTAACACATGGGCTGAACATGACCTTGGTAATAGCCAATCGTTTTCATTCAATTTTTACAAATGTCTCTACCAAGGTGAACTAAAAATAATGATAAAGCAACCTTTACGTTCTAATCAGGTCAAGTGAATTATCCGAAAAATAGTCAAATCCCATGAAAATTATCATTATAATAAAATATAATGAAACAAAAATAAAATAAAAAGAATTTAAAACTAACACACAAGTAATTAAATTACATATACTTCACAATATGTGCTTTATTGGTTTGTATCACTTTTGGATTGATTTAAGGTGCTTGACTCGTTCCTCTGGCATGCATCATCTGTGGCAAGATTGTACTAGGCATCTTTGCTGCATGTTTTACAGTCTCTGGTACTTTTGTACTTTAAAAATCACTATAAATAACTTTGATGACTTTTAATCATTTTCTATTGCTCTCAAATTGTACAAATAAACCCACTTCTACCATTATATCCATCAAATTATCTACATTGTTGAATAGTCGTATGTGTTAGCTATTTTAATCTGGCTTGCAACGAAAATCATGTGTTTGATTTTTAAACAAGACCACAGATTCAGGCACATACCATTGCAAAGACAAGCCTAATTTGCAAATGTATGACCAAGACCAAATCTTTCAGAAGTTCAACAACAGGAGTTAATTACATGATCACAGAAGTTAGGATGCTGAGCCAGTAAAACTATCTTCTGATGTGCAAGATCTGT
Source organism: Megalonaias nervosa (assembly GCA_016617855.1). Classification (NCBI taxonomy): domain Eukaryota; kingdom Metazoa; phylum Mollusca; class Bivalvia; order Unionida; family Unionidae; genus Megalonaias; species Megalonaias nervosa. The sequence continues at coordinate 62,472 of JAECUM010005219.1, forward strand.
GACATTCAATATATTGGCAAAAGCATTGATTTCAGAAAGCAAATGAATAATCACAAAAGCCACATTCGCAACAAAATCAGCTAAAAAATTGCCAACCACTACAGCTTGAATGGACATTCAGTCGTGTCCCTCGAGAAATTACAAATTGAATCTAACCTGAGGAACACACACATTGGAGTATTAACTATTGAATCTGCAGGTTAGAGGACAGAAAAGAAAGACAACCATTATTGTCCATATTTTCTAACTTAAGAAAAATATTTATTCTAGTTCTTAACCAGTTCATACAAATCTGTGGGATTTGTGAATGAACTTGTACAGATTTCTAAAATTACATATGGGAGTGCCAAGAGTGTGAATCAAACCTCTATCGCACCCAACTGAAGAGGGCTGCCGGGTTACATGATCTTTGATGAATTTTTTGCTTAACGTTGGAGCATCAGGTTAAACAAAGATATGGCTCTGCAAGGGCATATAAAGGAAAAGTTTGCTTGTATATGGTGGCGAATAAGTCAAGCCAGGATTTAGGCTGGGCAGCTAAGAATGACCCCAAATGTGTGTATCTTAGATCCAACACCAGTTATGTTTAGCTCCTGATATAAGAAACTGAAATTATTTCTAGGGCTTCAAGTTGGTGATCTTGAATGGTCTTTATATGTTTATATTCTATTTGTTGATATTTCATTTGGTTAGTATATTTCCAGATAGTTGTCAAATTATTGGATGAAAATGGAAGCAGTAAAATACTATTATTTTGACACACACACACACACACACACACACACACACATATATATATATATATATATATATATATATATGCAGAAAACATTACATCAAGTAGTAGTGTTCTTTTTGCAATACATTTATTCTAGAAGTGTACTCCTATTTACATATGAAGTGAACAATGTAAAGGATTTTTTTAAAGAAGGCATGCATAGTGAATAAGGTTGTACACCATAATAAGCAAGGTAATGTACTCAAAATAAATAAGAATGTGAGCTTTATTGAACAATGTAGTACCAAGGCAAAGCAGGAATATACAACTGACTTTGGTTATGTTTCTAAATTAGAGTGTATTCATTACATTTGAAATAGTTGTCCTCCACATGATTGAACAGTTGACGAACTGATTGACTGAATGAAGGAATGAACCAATTATTGCATACAGAATGACTGCCTAGCATTTAATAAAAAAATATGCAAAATATATTCGACATGGTACATGAATGAAATGATTGAATTCTAACATGTGAAAAAACAATCTTAGTTATTTTATGTTATGACACATAATAAACAATAATTTACCAAGAGGCAATATGTCAGTAGATGAATAATGTAAAATGTTAATTTTTGTGAATGATACATACAATACTATCCTGCTATTTTATTTTGTATGTTTATTTTGCTTGATATAACTTTTAATGTTTGGAAAATTGAAGGTGGAGATTAGAAGATGATGTGAGGAGGGGACATGATACTTCAATTTGCAGAGATCAAAATAAAGTAAACAGGCTGAAACTACTGGTACTCATTTCTGCTGGGTATGATCTAGTGGGTGCAGGTTCTGTTTTTTCACAATAACAAAATATATGATGACATCTCCATATAAAATTGACCACCCTCAACTCAAATAATAAAGTTTACATTTAACACAATTTGGGGTTAATTAGTTATGCTCATTCATCAACTTGTTTACTGTTTAATTATTACTGACTGGTGACATCGCTGAAATGGATGAAGAAATGATAAGAATGAAATACACTTTAGTATTGAATATGTTGCCAAAAATGTACTGATTCTTAGAAATAACATAGCAGTTGTTGAATCAAATCGTGTTATTTAATACTGGAATCAATGTCACACTGTCTCTTGCTCCTAAATCAGTACAAGTTTCTAACTTTCATTGAAGCTGACAATTTTATCTATATATGTCCTGCTGTGCATGTAAAGACCTGAAGCATTTAGTAATGTCATTTATAAGCTTTTTGTTGTAATTGAAACAATAATTCAATTTTAGACTACAACCATGTTCAAACAATGATATATAGTACATTCAAAGCTTATATTATTTGATTTTCTCCTGGTTTCGAATTTTAGAACATCAAGCTGATATAAGTTTAACAGTTGCACAAATTTTGTTTCACATAAAACACAAATGTGTACCATAGCTTTGCATGGATGTAAATGAAATGGAAGTGCCAGAATGAAGTCCAATGACATTGTTTTCTGCAAATCATAGGAAAATATTGCTCCTACCATCAATATTTGTTGGATATTCCATCTATTGCATTTCCTATTCAAAACATCTTTCCATGGATTGTATTGGGCATATAAGGGAGCTAAGTGGCACTTTTACATGAAATGCAACAACAGTGTATTACACATCTTTGTATACTGTTGGTTTTTGTGAATAAATTGTGAAAGTGATGTAAATTTTTACTTTCCAATAAATGACTTAATGCATGTTAACAAATCGGTTCCTTCCTCTGCGATGTGAGAATTTCCTAAAGCAATAATGGCTGATGGAAGACAAATATAAAGGTAGCAGATTTTGGTTAACAGATAAATATTACTTACGTGCATGTACATGTACAGACAATAAAATACAGGTGGAAGCATCTGGATGAAAACTAATTTAACACTTGTTACGACTCTGTGGTCATAAAGTAAGTAACAGAAAGAAGCAAAAGCAACACGTTTTGTAAATCTAAAGAAATAATTTAGCTAAGAAAGTTCTAAAATGAAAATTTAAGATGAACATACAGTACTATGAATTAATCCAATATAAATTCCAAAAGTTCTGAACCGCTCCGGTGGTCTAGTGGTTAGAGCGTCCGCCTCGGATGCGGGAGGTCGCGGATTCGAACCCCGGCCGAGTCATACCAAAGACTTTAAAAAATGGTACTAACAGCTGCCTCGCTTGGCGCTCAGCATTAAGAGGTTAGTGTTAGGACTGGTCGGCCTGGTGTCAGGATAATGTGATTGGGTGGGACATCACGCCACATGTCTGCGGCATGACACCCCAGTGCTAGACATCACTATAAGCTGTCTCACTGCAGATGCAGATATCGTAGTGATATGACTGAAAAATTGTTAAAGCTACGTTAAAAATCTAAGTCACACACACACACACACACACACACCAAAAGTTATATAACGAGTCCTAAAGAATTGAATGTTGGAATGAATTCCAGATCCTTGAATGTACTGGTCTGCCAACAGTCCTGGTGTATCAGAATGGCATTTTCCAGAACTCTTTTGAATAAATTCACAATAGTCCAAGAATAATATTTTAGTCCAATTAGCACTTTGTAATTCCAATGAATAATCCAAACAATTGTCTCATCTCAGATTATCTCTAAAGACATCATTAAATACATCTACAGACTGATTTTAACATATGGGAATGAATACAAAATAGGAATGCATTAATTGCTCAGTTCTCTCTCTCTATATACACCTCTTAGAGTCCATTACGACTGTTACGACTCTATGGTCACAAACTAAGTAACAGAAAGAAGAAAAACAAAGTTTTGTAAAACTTACCAAATAATTTAATTATCAATGTTCTAAATGAAAATGAGAGAGGAATTTACGGTATTACGAAGTGAATCCAAAATAACCATGACAAAGTTCTATGAAAGAATGTAAAGTTGTGTATAAATTTTAAAACTGGAAATGTATTGGTCGGCCAAGAATCGTGACGTTGTCAAAATTGTGCTGTCCAGAACTTCTTTGCATAATTCATAAAAGTTCCAGATTAATTTTATAGTCCAAATAACAAGCACATTCTGTTTCCCCTGAACGGTCCAAACAAGTGTTTTTTCTCTTGAATATCTAAGTACAAAATAAAACACGTTTGCAGACTTACAATAGGAACATAATAAATGAGAATGACTCCAAATTTAGGAATGAATCTGACTGCTCAGTTCTCTCCTTGTGTACACATTCTATTGCGAATATATTTAACAACATACCCCACGTGACAGATCTCCCCGAGTGGCCGAGTGGTCTAAAGCGCTCTCCGTTACGGATCACTGCCATCTCACCTCTGTCTGCGTGGGTTCGAGTCTAAGATTCGGGGAATGTGGATATGTGAGAAAGCTTGCCAGTAGCTTCTCGTGGGTCGGTGGTTCTTTCCGCGGATTTCCCGGTTTCTTCCTCCACCATTAATACTGGCCGCCATATATAGCCTATCGTGTGCTGAAAAATGGCGTTAAGCCCCACAACAACAACAACAACAACAACAACAGATCTCCATTTATTCCGAAATTGCCTATTCGTGTGATCTAGTCCAACCAATGGGAAGTGTTACTGAATTCTTCTAGAACCGTCTAAACCCCATCATCCAATGAGAAATTAACCCAAGGTCATCATTGATTCTTATTATTAAGATTATTATTAGCAAATGTCAACACATACATAAGCATTTATTTATAGATCTTATGTAATTTTACGCTCTTAATATTCCTAAAACAGACCTAGTCACGTTGGAAAAATCTAACTAAAGATAATCAATGCAACTTACATCCATGAATAAATATTACAAAAATTAAATAAAATCGTGTATCAGGAGTTACAAAAAATATAGATATACATAACAACGACTATATGTCGTAATATACCCAATGTGAGAGACCTTACCACTCAATCTAATATTTCACAATACCTATTCACGTGACCACCTGGCTTTAACTAGCCAACAATAAATAACTCCAAACTCGAAAACATGTTTATTATTAGAACATCTATTTATAGATCTTATGCAATCTACAGAGACTCTTAATATCTTAAAATATAATCTATACCCGTGTACAAAATTAACTGTAATGTCTTTATAGATAATCACTACAGTTTAGAGTCATGAACAAAAATTACTAAAAGAATATATTAATAAACATCAAACTTGAAATTCACAGATATTACCTACTAAAGGTCCTGTCGGAATTTTTCATAGATTTAGGATTTAAATGCATATACCTACTAAATGTCGTGTTGAAACTTGTATAGATTTTGGATCTTTATGCATTACCTATAAAATCTCATCAAAGAACAGTAAACTCTGTGAATTAAATTCTGATGTATTTTCTTTAGAAAAGCGATTGCTTTCCAGCAATATCGATTCCACTTCTGAGGTCGTATTAATCATAGCAGTTGAAAACAAAAGCAACAAAGCTGACGACTCACATTAAAAAAATGAACCTCCTCTAACCAAAGTAAATGTTTAAGAATGATTATTTCTGTTTATACGCTATTTATTTCAATCATTTTGTGGCAGCGAATGTAGAAACAACATTTTTGCTCTCTTATTTTTTTCTAGATAAGACTTGTTTTATTTTTCCTTGTCAGATTCCTTTCTGAAAAAAAACAAAAAATATGTGGCTCTTTTGCTTTCCGGACTATCATAATCCCGAATAAACTCGGGTATGAGTATTGATAAAATAACTTCATCTGAACACGTCAGATAATGCATTTAGACAACGATAACTAATTAATATCTCTGGTGATTTTATTTTAAATTCTACATGTAATTTACAGACATTTCAAATAGTATCATTATCACCTTGAAAATTATATTTTTTGTACTTTGGAAAAATAACCAATCTTGTAATAAATCTTTCACAGTAAAAGGCAATAATACATTGTTGCCCCATTGTTTAATATGATTGAAGCATCATGCATACACGTTCAACAATGTGTTTGAACTATCTGTATTGATTTCATAGTGGACAAACAACTATTGATTGTTAAACTTTAATCAAGGAATATACAATTTTTCTGCTATCCACATTCTTTGGGAGACGAATATGTTTTGATAATTACGCACTGACGAATAGGAAAGATTTTCGAAACATAGCAAAGCAGGGCCTGCTATACTTAATAAAATAATAAATATTTTTCAGTATTTGGACAAGCTAATTTTCGATGCAATTTAAAACACAAATGTATCGTGAATGACTTGAAACTAATGACCTGCCTTGTTAAAACAAATAGTCTAGCCTTGAACTATATTTCTTATAGATTCGTCAGTATATTAATTTTATATGTCCCTACCAACATTCACATTAATTAAATAAACTTTCAATTAAAAACTTTTATCTAAAGAATCAGTTATCTTATTAAGATACTTGGTGCTTACGTCTCTAAAGCAAACGCAAATATAAAACTTGAGTGTGTAGTTCTATATTAGTAAGGCTACGTGTCAAGGAAGCAAAACTGGCTGATTGGAACGACAACAAAGCATAACCTTAGAATAAGGACATTTTTCTTTGTTTTGACTAGTGCTGGACTTGAAATTGACAAATATGCATTCTTAAACTAATTCATCTTTGGAATACACAATCAGACCAAATATTTATACGCGAAGCATTTGTGAGACAAAAATAAAGACTCAGAACCAATATTTGAGCGCCGAGCATTTGAAAGACAATCATTTATGTCGTTCTTGTGAAGACAAAGAACATTTTTTACGATTATTTGTTTGAAATCATTACCTCGAACAAAACAAGTTACTGATTAAAACGCTTAATCCTCTCCTTTTGTACTCGTGGATAGTAAAATATTTCTGTCTGGATGAGCTAAACGTACCGAGGATGTTACTACTATTTTAATATCAGACATCATACCTAGTCCAATCTTAATACTAGTATCAATGCTGAAATAGCAACAAAACGCGAATTTAGCTCGAGCAAACCCAAAACCTTAATACTGTATTTCCGGGGAAAGAACCGACAGTCTATACCTAGGTGAGCGGACATGTCAATGGCTTCATTGGCTCCACGGTTGGAGGGTAATGATTTCTGCTACGGCAAAACCACCGTATTTTCACGGTTATACTCCCCAGTGATTTATTAACATTAGATATGCAAACTTTCTCAGTTACCAGAGGTAAATTAGATGACACGTAAACCGATTTTATTTACCGGTTTGTTCCTTCTAATGCAGATTAGATAGGGTTCTAATCAGGCGCTAGACAGTTGAGTTCCATACTCGCATTTGATTACAATAATCTAGTATGTGTACTCCAACCCCTACCCCTTTAAAATTGGCATCCTCAGATCTGGGACACATTATTTATTAACATAAGTGACGACATCATATTTGGAATTAAACCGATGCATCTTCACGCTGATAATTGCTCTGATTGTAAAGTGCGGCAAAAATTATACGGAACAATGTCAACATTTAATTTAAGAATTCATTCTTTGAACTGTTTGCACGTGCCATCATCTGACACGGGTCTTATGAGCGACATTTGTTATATTTATTTTTTTTGATAAATAAACTGCCTTGGAAAAAATTATATTCATGTATGTGCTTCATTAGCTCCAATGATCCTTTTACGTAGAGTTTACCTTTCAGTTCAGATTGCTGCTCAACTCTGAGGCCCAGAGATTCAATCTCCTAGACTCCTTCTCATCTTTGTATTGGAGGTGGCTGAAATTAGTAAATATAAGCTCACGGCAAACAAGTTTTTTACAAATGATTTTAAAAATGTATCTTGCACTGTTATGGGAAGGTGAAGAGTTTGAAAAATAAACATGCCTTTCACATGCTGTTTATTCACCGGAAAATAGATCTGAATCAACCGGAAACTTTGTTGTAATAGGACCATAACTGAAGAGGCCTATACTATTCTTCGTACACTGGGTTATCACTTTCTACCATATATTCAATAATATAGTACTTTACACACAAGCCGGTGTGTTCTACATGGTGCATACTATTTATCTTGTCTGTGCTATATTAAGTCAAATTAGCATTAACCTGGCAAATTTTATTATTAGCAGTCCTAATACAAAAGTAAACTAGTATTTATTCTGAAATAAAAAACGGCACGAATAGTTGAATCTGTTTGAAGCTCCTGTATATCCAATAGCGCAAATATATAGATTCTGATAGGCGAATTGACATCCTACACCAAAGTAAACAGAAATGTTGGTGTCCCTTTGTACCAAAGATGACCAGTTCGAGTAAACCCCATGGGTATGACAGGATCTTCACCCGATGACCCTTGTCCCTTGTCCCTGAAACCACGTGCCTTCTCGGTTATCCTCCCATGGGATTTCTTACACGCACGTAGGCAAACTCCCATCCGATATCAGGTAAAGTGGACGCCCTTGTGACAAACTTAAACCTGTTGTTCAAGATGACTTCTTTCCTTGTAGTGTACGTTAAGTAAGGTTGTACGCAGGCACGAGCCAGTGGAGTTCCATGATCCATAAACACATCCACGGATAGCATCAATCCAGTGAGATTAAAATGCTGCAAACCCGTTTTTAACAATTCAGCTCCAAATAATCAGCGACAATGTCGTGCATTTACTTGCTCTATCATTAATGTTCTGGACAAACCGAGTCTGTTTAAAGGTATTGTAATTATTACAAACTAACAGAAACAAATGAATTAAAACTTCTCTGACTTGCTGTAAAAACTGGTTGGGATAACGGGTATTACCCTTATAGCATCCACAGGCATCAACGTTATTACACTGCGGTGATACATAATCCATTTCAATATGGCGTATCTCAACAGGTCAGAGCAATAGATTTTTGCATGAAATCTTCACACATCTTACTGTTGCGATATATGTATATCTTTTGCGTGTCATTCTAGACAGTCTTGTGTTTATTTCCAAAAACAATTGTTATACATGCTTACACAATACACGAATTCATTACCCGTTCCATCCATACATCAGTACAGTCATGCACACACCCATGTAATTTTTCTCTCACAAGGCGAGGGTTTTAAATAATGGGAAAGTAACTTTAGAACATCTGATATTTTGGGTTTCGTGATTACCATTTCAAGCACGTTATATGTTTATAACCTAGCTTAGTCTTAATTACAGAAATAATCTATGTATATATATTTTTCATATAAAACAACATTCATATATGGGTATATATTTCATCCATTCATCTCTAACTACATACATATGTACACACATACATACATATGAAATGTACCTGCAATATTTCTGCAGTCATTTATCAATGCAAACAAACAGCCCCGCAGAAGCGTATTTGGTTTAACTCGTTAACACAAGATTTCCAGCTACAATAAAATATAGACCTATGAAACGACCACCCGTTGTCCAAAAGTCGTATATCTAATTGTGCCTTCCAGTCTCGATCTATATTGTTATTGTTGGCTGTTTCCTTGGTGGGGGTGATATTTTACACACACACAAAAAAACAGTACATGCACATACTTATGGCGGTAATCCCTTTCCATAATTCTTTCCTTTCGTGTGTGTATATTTTGCGGTTTGTGATACGTTTGCTTTACAGGTGTTTCGTCCCTTAATTTTTATGATTGTTGAGGACTAGTATTTTGTTTTATCAAATAAATTTTAGTACCAAATTTACAGATAATATATGCGAACTATGTATGTATGTATGTGCGCACGGGTGTGTGTGTGTATGTCACCTTGTGTTAGCATGATGTATGTATTTATCTTATGGTATGTCATGTAAGACTCGTATAGTTATTCCGAAATTTCCAGAGATATCAACATACTTTTGTTTAATGATTCTTTCCAAAGTTTCTTTTCAAAGATGCATATAATATCAGGTATATATCATCTGGATTTTATTGTCTTTGTATAAAATAAGGAAAACAAGAAAAAGGGGTGAGGGTATCTTTTAAGTCAAATATTTACGTTTTCTTTTTCGACAATTACTTTAGTATTCACTTGCAAATGAATAGTATACATGACTTTTAAGCTTTATGACCAAAACAGTATTATTATTATTATTATTATTACAGGCAATTAATTGTTTTAATTTAGAATATGCTGGGGCTATAAATGGTTCCAGTCATGAAAAAGTAGTTGATGTTTAGTGATTTCGTATTCATATACTCTCTTGCTCGATCTATTTTTCCATTGTTTGCTTTTGCCTTGTTGAGCGTGTTTTAACTGGTTCATGCACTCTGGACATATAAGCTTCATAGCTTCAATTTACGTTTCAACTTCTGCGAATTTTTGTACATGAATGTCAGAAACTCGTAAGTTAAATTCTCTTTCCAGAATACAATTAGTTTTAGCTGTATAACAGTATGTGTATGGTTTATAAAATAATGACGTGACATATGCAGTTATTTCATTCTTCCAATGTGATCATGCTGGTTTGATAAAAAAAATATTACAAGAGTAATAACTCGTCTAAACAAAAAATATGTTGACAAGATCGTATTCTTTACAATCACAACATGACTGGAAAATAACTTGATTTTTGTGGAGAGATTTTGCTGTAGGCTTATATATTTGAAAAGAACAGTTGAGGTATAAACTATTTTTCAACATTAGGAGCAAAATAACAGTTGCCCTCTGATGCTAAACATGAAACTTTCATATTTGGCGTCAGCTTATAAGTTCATCATGCCGTGTTATAATGTTTTGTAGTAAAGATGTACCTGCTTAAAATAAAGTTCCATTGAATTGTTTGAAACTTGTACAAGGCAAAATACGCAAATAGGACTTATTGAAGTAAATTAAATGAAAGAAATGAGGAGGAAATCATAAAAGGAAAAATCAGAGAAATAGATAAAAAAGAAAGAGAGAAAGGAAGGAAGAGAAAGGGAATGAAATAAAGAAGGAAGGAAGAAAGAAGTACGAAAAGGCAGAGAGAGAGAGAGAGAGAGAGAGAGAGAGAGATAATAGATCAAAGATGGTCCAACAAACTGGAAAACATATCCCTATTCGAGATGATTTTAGCAACAAACAATATATTTTAATACTAAAGATAAAGTGGAAAATGAAGAACGAGATATTAATGTTAAAAAGCGGTTCTTTCGCAGTTTAACACGTGAGCAATCGTTTCAGTGGATTTTAACTATTGTCTTAAAATTTGTGGTGAAAAAATTGCGTCGCACTTGCTGATCCTTTAGAGTTGTTTGTACTTGGACCTTAAACTTGCCATTCAGCCCTGTCTGCGAAGATGGTGTTTGCTAAAAATAACCAAAACTATAATGTCCGTGTGAGATAAGCCCGAATAGTTTTGCTACGGAATTATATCAAATTCAAGGCCAAACAGGTGCCCTATAGTGTCTTCTAATATTGATTATACCATTTGGCACTTTGATTTTAATATTAATAATCTTAATATGCTTTATAAACAATATATTTCGAATCAGTGCAAACATTAATCCCAGAAATAATGGTTTAAGTAGATATGTATTCATTTACGGTTGCTATAAAGTTTAATTCAATAATACGTTTTGAAAGATTGACAGCTGTGTCGTGTGACGCTCGTACTGTGCAAATCTGTCACATCAAAGCCGAACTTCCTTCTAACTGGAGGTATAGTTATAAACTAATTTCTTGAATGACGTGGTTTTAAAACTGCGATCTAGAGGTAAGGAGGTGCACATCGTGTCATACAGTGAGTGTCTGACCAGAAAGGACCTACTTTTAAATTTCTAATGTTATTCATGTTAAGTATGCACACAATAAATATTCAACAGAGGACTTATTTCCGATCATTTCTGCAAAGTATGAAAACCTTTTTTTTTACTCCAAAGTCTTTCCATAAAGGTGTATACTCAACCTTATTACACATTTGTGATAAAGTTCTCTTATACACATATCGAAACTAACTTGACATGTCTAAACTTTCCACCAGTTTATTTGATCTGACCTATCTGGCTGGTGTATATTTTTACATCTTTTCATTGTCCAGCTAATTTGGGAAAACAATTGACGCGTGTATTACTCTGTATCACAATGTAAACAGATCGATTCAATCGAATTGATTTAGTTGAACATGATAGTGCAAAGACAAAACACAGAACATCTAACATTGTGAAGAGATATACCATACTTGCATATAATAATGGAACGTAAAAATGTTTATATAGCATGTCAACTACACAATTAAGTGACTAATATGTAGATGATTGAAAAGGCTTATTCTAAATACTATGGTACCGACTTTATTTCTTATTACAGCCGATATTATAAATTACCCACGCCCAATTAACGTTAGTCAACAAAATGATACAAATTCCAGAAGAAGAGTAGCCTGGAGACTTTCCGGTTTAGAGAGATCAGGTCTACATTTTAGATATTTTAATAATAATATAAACCCAAACTGGCATATCAGGTAACGGCAAGAGAGAGAGAGAGAGAGAGAGAGAGAGAGAGAGAGAGAGATCAAATGAAAAAAGTGTGATATATTTTGATCATGAGACAAGACAGTGTCTGATTCGGATCCAGATTACAAACTTGTGCACAATAAAGTATTAAAAGAAAATGGAAGCAGAACATAAATGATAAATATGTACTTATCGTCCATCACCAAGCCTTTTTGTAATTCAACTTATTGCAAATGATACTATAAAACATAAACACACGTTGCAAGTCTGGCGACAAATAATATCAGTAACAGTTGAGAAAAAGATGAGATAATGTAATTACAGAAATTACCAAATTTAGTGGACTTTCTTGAACAGACTTTGACAGCATCTTTTAAACGTCTATTCCATGTTTGCAGCAAAATTGTTTCTTGCACATCGGGTATGAAAATTACCAACAGTTATTTTGTTCGTGTCTGTCAATAAATTTCGGGTATAAAATCTACTAAAATCATTTCACTAATATTTATATTTCTAATACAAGACAGCACTTAACATTTATATGTACTAAAACATCAATACCTGCGATAGTGCTTTACTTTTGGTACTGCTATGTTATTCACTTTACTATATGGCGCTCAGCTGACAGTTACATTATTAAACGCATGCCGTAAGCAAAAGCGTGGTGCAAACAGAGTTAATATCAATCGCTAATAAAACTTGCTTACATCTTATTCTTTGCATACGCATACCTTTTAAGATGCTTTACGGGGGTGGGGGGGCATTTTAGGCACCGTTGTCCAGTGGGATAGATGTAATCCCAATGACTGAACTACACGTTTGACATCAAATATCCAACGGCAAGCTCTCTGTTTTTTATACTCCAAGGTATCACGTGCTATTTAAAGCAGTATACAATATGTCTCATATTTGGCATGTGTGCTTGATGTAAAGCTGAACATAACAAGTAGTTACATATTTGCCAAGCGTTAATGAAACAGGCAGAACTCAATAAACGCGCATGTGCATCAATGATATGTATTTATTTTGTTTGAATACAATGTCCAATTAATTTGAGAAATATTTTTAGTATGATAGGATAATTTTGAATTCACCACACACACACACACACACACACACACACACACACACACGCTTGTTCATACACAGTCAAGTATCAGTTTGTTGAGTTGTGTACCACAGCCCCATTATGACACATCTATTTGTTATATGCCAGCTAACTTCCCAAATGAATTAGTTAGATGCAATGCAAAGAAAAACAGACAATAACAAAATGTTGATTAAGTAACATAGCAGGTTAGGAAAAATACAAACCCTTTTTGAAAGGGACTGTCACACGAGCGATTTGTTGATTGATAAGGGTGGTAACGGTCATCACCGAAGGGTTTCGAGAGGAATCAGCAAATAATTTAATGGTAAACGTTCTTCTGAGAACATCTCATATATAGATGGGTAAATAAGATATGGTGGATGAAATGTGTCTATGTTAGTTTGCACTGATGTTTAAATATCTGTTTACAAGACTAAAGTGAAAGTGATTTACCATTATAATAAAATGAACTTCAATAATATGGAGAAGAGTATGCATGCATGTCTGCATGAATGTATGTATCTGTGTATGTGTGCGCATGAAGCTGTAAATTGAGTAATTCATGGATGCATACAGTTGTGTATACATGTATTTTATTTGCTCAAGGAAATGAACAGAAAACTATTAAGTATGACTATCAAAACTAAACAACCATCACAAACCACAAATTAAATACTAAACAAACGATACAATACGACCTTTAATGGAGTGAAAATCTCGCAAAATCATTTCAAGACTTTTGCACTGTTTTAAACTTGTAATCAAGCCAGACAGGCGAAGAAATAGAATTGGGATCATAAAAATTGCACAACGAGGCAATGTTGGGAATAGCTGCTTTTGATTCTGTGCCAGGTTAGAGTTTTTCGGCACCCTACAACCCTTTATTTATTTCTTTTTTAACCATATGTTACTTAGACTGTCACATTTATTATATTTAAATTCCGTTATTGATCTGTATGTGATCAAATAATTTCAATATTAATACCGAAGACGGTTTGCCTGTCATTATTAGTCACTGATGATATTTGTTTTGTATAAATAAATCATGGTAGCGAAGTTTTTTAGTTATACCACACGCACACTAACCACAAGACCTTTGAACAATTCAAAACCAGGTCGAGTCATGTGGATTTATTTTGTCTTCCTTATCAATACCTGTCTAGTTTTAAAGTGGGTATCGGGAAAATGATCACCTATCCGCACTGTAAAACATAATGGAGTACATTTTGTGTCTTTTGCTTGTTCATACACAAGAAAGAGACAGCTTAGATTATTATTGTTGTAGTGGATTGTGCTTCTTGTCTCCGACACCATGGCCTTTGGAAGCAAATCGGTTTCGGCGACGAACTTATTGTATCTGTATATGTTTAAAGTTGTGCCATTACACATTTTTATTTAACATATTTCCTTGCTGTAATTTTGAAAACAAAAATGCTTTCGTTTGGCCGATTATCACTTATTTACCTGGCAATAAGAGTTTGCTTTACTTTGACAGTTACTGTGAAACACACTTATATGATAAATATCGGCGTCAATTTGAAGCTGATAAAACTGATATTATCCGTTTCACATCTTCACAGAAAAGACATGTTTGTCTTTATACCTATTTAAACTGTAAATATCTTTCTCAAACGTAATATAGGTAGTAGCAGAGTTTAGTTTTGCATGATAATAATTGGGGATTATGGGGGTGTTTTTGTAGCACTCAGATTCTTTAAGCTAAAAGATCCATATATCCTCCCAAGATAATTGGATACAGACAAGGTTTTATCAAGCTGATATTTGCGCAACCTAGTTGATGTACATAATTAAACGTCATCTTTAACAGCTACAACGGTATGAAGACTTTATGAAAGTGAACGTTTTGAGCAAATGAACAAGATACATAATAACTACACCATCGACAACAATAGTTCGTGTTACGTACGTTTGCCAAATGCACACTTTTCTTTTCACTTCGAGAATTTGCATAATTTCTTTCACGCAGATTCCTTGAAGAATCTTGTTATATCATTAACTCGTCCTGTTACGTTATGGGTTCATTTTGTTTTGTTTAATTAATCTTGTCATGTTGCGGATTCATCTTGTTATGCTTTAGATTCATATTTGTATATTCTTGCTTTATCTTGTTATGTTACAGATTCATCTCGTTATCTTATTGATTCTTCTAGCTATTTTATAGATTCATCTTGTTATAATATTGATTCATTTGTTGTGTTAATGTTTCATCTTGTTATGTTATTGATTCTTCATGTTATGTTATAGATCCATCTTGCTGTACTGCTGATTCATCTTGTTTTGATATTGATTTATCTCGTTATTATATTGATTCATCTTGTTCTTTCTTTAAACTTGTAGCTTTGGCGTTTGTAATTTCTTTGAATGTTGTCCAACAAAACACATGCACCACCAAATTATTCATTATACACTGTTTTGTATGTTTAGATTCCTTTCTATGTTCTCTTTTCTAAATGGACATGTTTGAATGCTTTCAAATGTGAACTCAGTACAGACAGAGGTAAGCTTAACTCGAATAAAAACAAAGTCCAATAAATTAATTAATTCGTTTGATATAAATCAACTTTATTTCAATCGCTTTCGCGAATTGTTTTGCTATCGTTCGGAATAAATGTGATAATTAAAAAGATCACGGTGTTTTTGACTACACCAGATAATGATTTAGAAATGCTAGCAACTCTTGCGCTGACAAAGATATCATATAGCATTGTTATTTATTTCTCATCTATTATTTTTCTAACGTTTGTGTTATTTATTATTTTATTCATTATATGTTTGCAAAGTCCATGGACTATGCTTAGTTCATATTTGCATTCATGCAATGCTTCTTAACCTTGTTTTGCGTCATACAAACATCCAATTCTTTCTCAGCTGGCTTTTATCCTTTTATATAATGATACAATTTCCTGTTAAAAGAAGAGATAATCACACTAAAGGAAAACGGAAATTGGAAATTTGAACCAGGTTTTAAGAATAATATTCTTATGGTATATGCATAAAGTTCAAGCGAAAGTTCATAATACTGTAAATTTCGTTACAACCATACCGAATTTTGATGAATCCACATCAAGTGATGTTTCAAGAACAAGTGCTACAAATAGGGCCTGATATGGGTTAAGAATAGAACAAAATAGGAAAAATATATATCTTTGAAAATAATTATTTTAAAAACACAACAACACAATATTATGAAAAGCGTACATTAAGGTAGGTCATATTTGTAAGAAAGGCAACATCAAATCAGTATTAGCACCACACCACTATAGCAGGCCACTCGAGAAAAATGCTCTTCTCGGCATTAGGTTGTACAAATTAAAGCAAAGTCACTTGACTGCTTATCTTGTTGTGCCTTTAAGAGCTTTAAGATAGCCTTTAATAATCAGCGGCGATTTTTAGTTTCATATTTTATTCCTTGCGTTTATTTATTTTGTGGATTCAACTTATTGACACTGGTCACAAAGCGTCTACAAACGTGTTATTTAATCGGTTTTGCAGAAAATAATATCGATCAGAAAGAAAACTGCTGTTTAGTTAAAGTCTAAGAAGTAATTGAATTCATATACATGTTATGTTTAGCAAACGATCTGCATCTACAGCATATGAAACTGGATATTGCAAAATAAAAGGTAAAGGACTATTTCGAATAAGGGACGTTTTCTGACCCCTCTCCAAATATCTTCGTATGATGTGTACTAAAAGAATGAGGTGGTTTGATTTAATTTATAAAATAAGATTTGTGTTCGCGTATTCGTTTCACATTAACTCAGTTTCCATGCATTTCTCATCATAGCAGTAATAAATGGGAAGTTTCATTCTGGCGATGAGGTATTTTTATGAAACTAAGTTTTATTTCCTTATACTGACACATAGTGATATCATGTAATTGACAGTTTCGAAATATAACATTTGCATAAAAAAAATTTAAACTTAAGCATGTGTTTAATATAGTTTAAAATTTTTAATTAAACACCTGCAATAGGGTTTAGCAAAATTAAAATAGACGGAACAAACATCAAGACAAGAAATGTGACTAGGAATATAACAATATGGTTGTTCAACCACATTCCTTCCTGAAATGAATACTACCAATATTTCCGACGTGTTAGTTGCAGAACCTAACAATCTACAATGGTATTTCCATCAGGTGCTACTCTGTTGGTTCATCTTTCGGGAAACTACTGCATTGTGGTTTAAATATGAGTATTTTAACCCCATTGAGGTACGGGGTTTAAGCAACTAGACCGGCCTTCCATAAATTGTAAACGTGCACACTATACTATGTTCAGACGATTTTCTTCATTTATGATCCATGCTACACTTTTGTATAGATAGACGCGGTTTCAGTTCGAACAAGGAAGACTTATACCTACTCCTCGCTTAGCAATGCCTCGAGCATATTATTGATTGTCTGTCTACGGTTACATGTGGCTTTTTGCACATTTATTGACATTATGTGAAGATTGGCTGACGATAAATGTACAGAGAAACATCTGACCTTATTTAAATATAAAATTGTCTCCACAATCTAATAGAGCTCCCCAACTCACCTCATATTTTTTCAGGGACTGTAGTTTAAACACTTAGAACGTGTACAAGTAGGGCAAAAATAGAATACATAAGCGAAATATGTAGGAGTGATTATACATCTGTTCCATTTTCCAATTCTATTTCTATCTGATCAATATCGAATTCTCACTTCTACATTTAATTTAAGTCTGTAGAAAATTTGAAATCTCCAGACATATAAATAGCAGTGTATATGTTACTTCTTGACCATTTATTATTCGTTTAGGAAGATTTATACAGAAATTACATAGGTTCAGGCCTATATGCTTTATATTTATTTTTAATAGATCACTAGATGCTAAACATATATTAAAATACACTAGCCCTTCCTTCCATTTATCTTATGTTTGTAAAATGTTTAAATTGTATGCATTTCTTGAAGAATAAGAAATAGATTTACATTAAATTTACTAATAATATAATCGTTGTTTTTTTTTTTTTTTAAATGAAAGCTTGATTGGATGATTATATACTTTATTGAAAATCAAATAGGGCTTCCACGAAAACTTTTACATATTCAGGGTATTTTCACATTCTGGTTACAATAGCCTTGCTGACGTTAATTAGTATTCTCCAGTACTGACAAATTGGTTTAGAACACCGTATGGTTTATCTTAGATATGCTACATCATATCAACTTTCGCGTCCTTGGAACTCAAATGTTGGAAGACTCCAGGGTACTAAAATAAAAAGAAACATACTGAATAGCACGTGCTGGCTAAGTTTCCTTAAGGTTGCTACTAAAGAACTTTAAAATTCTGTATCTATCCCTTTACAAAACTCTCATTACTTACATTATATAGTATGACGCTCCCTATCACTGTGTTGAATTACTATCACCTGACTAATAACTCATCAAAAGTACCCCTTTAATCAGTATGTACATTATCGATCGGTTTCAAGAACAAAAATGCTAAATTCAGCATCTCGTACAGGGATGACAACAATACCACTAAAATTAAAAATTCCAATATTGACTAGACGAGTCGTATTAGATATATCAGAAAAATAAAAATAAATAACTAAACCAATCAAACATGGTGCTATTTATAAAGCAGAGAGAGTTTAATGGACAAAAAAAGACAGGTTTCTAGTGACTTTGATCATACTATCACGAGTTAGTTGTCATTGTGAAAGTTGATTATAGGTCCAGTACAAAATATGTTAATTTACCAAAACCATGAACAGAAACATAGGTGATAAGAACAACATATAACAAACTACGAACATATTCAAAGAGTAGCGTGAGAACGCCCAGCTGTGTTGCGGTTTCGCCAACATAAACAACGTAATTATTGATGGCACAGGTCTTGCATTTCAGAAGATAGACTGTATTATTGGCTCGACATAATGACCTCTGACTGATCGTGTACATATATATATATATATATATATATATTGAGAGAGACGTTTTCCTTGAGAGACCAATAATTAGCATTCAGCAAATCAATGGCAGTTTAGGGATTTCATTAAAACAGTTTCTGAACGAATCATTGTTTGTAATTTTGAACAATTGTCATGGAAAAGTGTTAAGAAAATCAAAATAAAACAAACAAAATAAAAGCAAAAAATTATAACATGTTGATGAGTGAGTGAAATTCAGCCATCCACAGTAAATGCAGTAAATACATTTTTGTAATTCTGTAGTTTTAGTGCTGAAATGTTAAGCAATTAAGATATGGTCACGTTTCGAATCATCAGTGAAATTTAGTTTTCGTTAAATATCCATTACGGATGGAAAAGTATTTTCTTCACCAGTGTTCGTAGTGCAAGACAAAGTTTAATTGTTGCTTCCGACCGAATTAGTGTCAACAATTGATCAGATCGGTAGAAGTTGCTTTGAATTAACTATTTCACCTGCACATGAACAGTTGAAAATAAGTTGGACGTTTAAAGACACATGCTTTTCATCTCCATTCATTTCTTTGAAATTTTTTACTTACTGTATTGTTTATAACAATTTTAATCTGTACTTTGGTGTTTTTGAACCTATACATTTTGGATCTAGCAAGAAGAGGTTTAAAATCCAAACGCAAAGTCGCATTCCAGGACCGGCGATTATTTTTGCCTAGAAACATAGTTCCATTAATACGAACATTAATAGAACACTACTTACAAATTTTTTAAAACAATATCGTTTCTGTATTCTCTAGTTTGACATGCTATCATGAATTTTATGACGCCACAGACCATGGGACAATGAGTTATGGTGCAAAATTGCGGCACTCGGTTTTAATGAGTTAGCCTTCCTTTTATTATGAAAATGAGAACTGTGAACATACATCATATAAACTGAACAATAACTCAAATACTTAAATGCTTATGTAACACAAAATTGAATTAATAGGTTATATGCAGGAAATACCCAATATTTGTGTGATTCAAAGATAGTGAACCCTGCTAAAGAAAACAATCAATCGAAATTAAACAATTTAGTTGGTTTAAAGAACAGCTAGATTTAACGATTACTCTTATAACGATAAACACTCAAGACGGAGAACAGACAGAGCATAGAAACCTGTGTCATATGTTCATGCTTCTTCGAATAATTTATAAAAGTTATAGACGATCTCAAATGGGAAATGATTTAATATTTTTTTGCATAAAGTGTGTCATTTCAACTACTAAGCGTTCCAGTTGTTGGATACTCATGTGCGGGGATGATAACTGGATGAAGAAATTCCATATTTACTGTAATGTATCTGTGTCCGGGTATTTGTATTATTTTATTTGGAGCAGTACAGTAGACAGAGACAAATTTTATTTTGAGTCGGAATTGCATCACATAATAAGAAACATTAGCTTTATATGATGTAGTATATATATGTATGTATGTGTGTGTGTGTGTGTATATATATATATATATATATATATATATATATATATATATATATATATATATATTTATCAACACGAAGAACTTTAATGCCATCAACATGCTGAAATGTTTGTTATATTATTTATTGTTTAATGAAAGGTTTCGTTCTTCTGTTTCATACTTCCAACGATTTCATACAATTGAACAGCGATACATATTCCACCATGGTTTTGTACTTCTCACAAATCATACAATATCAAATAAATATACGTTACATCTTCCAATATTTAAAATCATTGTTTTACAAATATACGCGTAAAATTGTAAATCTAAATTATAAAGATTTCAGACCGAATTATTTAAACAAACATTTAAATTCCATATTACAGAAGGCACAAGTACTTACAGTGTTATGACTGAATAAAATTAGATTAAATATACCATATTACAGACGGCTCGTGTATTTACAGTGTCATGGCAGCATTTCCCGAATTCTCAATGTGCCTGCTAGCTGAATGTTGCCTTCGTCGCCTTATTTATGCATAATAGTCCCTTTTGGAGTCGTGTAGTTATTTATTTGGGGGTGGGTGTTCTTTTTGTTACATTGAAACCACTTCATAATTCTGGTTATTTATGTCCTCTGTACCAAATCTTTTATTTGTAACTTTGAGAAACTGTTGTTGAAAGAAGTGATTGTTTTTATGGTTCAAATCAGTGATTTTTGTGTTGAGATCTTGAGATCTTTGATGGCTCCTTTTGTATATCCGTACTTTTCATAGGACTTATCATGCAAATTCATTTTAGGTTTTCCAGTTGCGGTTGTAAAATGCTATGACCTTTAAACTTTTCTCTTTTTCAAGGTTTAACTATGAAACTCTCTAAAGAATCTATTTCTGTAGTTGTACTTTATTCAGTGAGCTACAGGCTCTACTGTACATTGGAAATCTAGCTTTCTCTTTTTTACAGTGTGTACAGTCTCTGCACTCTGCAACTAGCAATTTATTGAGCATGCCCTTTCGATTTAACAAATACATAATTGTAACTGTTAGTGTGTTTAATAATTTTGAAACGGTTTAACGTCGGCTAACTGTTGATTGTAAAACACACTCTCAGTATAATCTCCCGTTAGATTTTTTTAATTGTTAAATAAATGTATCAGCTACAATTATTTACCTGATAGTTTCAGGAAATGCAGAATGATAACCCTTAAAAGTATTGTATATCGATATTTTGGTTCCTTCCCGTATTTTGTATATTTGGTATTCTATATATGGCATGTTTCTCAGCAAGCAATTATGATGACTTATATTTTTTATCTGTTCTCATCATCGCTCTCTTCTACTAGGGTCACATTAAAGGATTTGTGACGAGAATTGTTATACCCATCAATTAACATTAGTAAAGCGGCTCTAATTTTGTATGAAGCATTTAGACATTCTGCTTTTAAATGTTTTACTATTTTTTTCTAGTTCAGTTCCTCAGAACGTGTAGTGAAATGGTACAGTGTCTTTTATCAACCGATGTTCAGCTTATTTGTTATAATATACACTTCCGTCATCAAACTGTATCATGTTACTGCATTTCAAACTTTTTTCTCTATGTCAACTACATATTTGCTTTTTTTTCTCTGCCAAAGTTATTTTCACAATATTTTGATCGCTATATCACTATTATGATATATTTCCTTTAAATGTAGTATTTTTTCCGTTCATCTAATTTACGCGTGCCTCCCACAGGTCATCTCATAAATAACATAGTCACACCACTTTGAAAATCTTAAACGCCGTCACTTTTTGTTCATTGTAGAAATATTATTCATTAAATTGACCAAAATAAGCAAGTGTTTTGCTCCGAGTTGGCGGAAGGAACGAGTTTGAGGAATATGTTGAGTTCGTCATGCCAAGACGTATATTCCTACGTCGTTTCAAACCAGTTCTTTCTCCTGACTCAGAACAAAGCAATTATGCGGTTGTGTATTAATTAAATGTCCTCTTTTTATTTCTAAATACGTTTAAAATTTTTAGTGTATCCTTTTAAAAATTATCCTTGTTTAAAGTAAATTTTGGCACTTTGAGGTTGTATGAAAGACAAATATTCGACCCACTGAATACCCACATGAGACGTACATAACTGGAGCCTGGCCTAAGTAGATACTATGCATTTACGTCATCGCTCTGTCTGGTATGGTGATGTACTCTTTAGTTTTGGATTTTTAATTTTAAATTCTTTTTTGTCTGTTCATGAGACATATGAATGAATTTAAACTGCATTCTGGAGAACATATTTGGAAAGTCTGAAGTAGAAGATGATTTCTAGGTAGTATTCACATTTAAAATAATTCGCTCTCTGAGACTTCATTGCTACAACTGGAACAAGATCAACAGTTGCATGGTTCTGAATGTTTTTTTTCTTCGATTTCTTGAACCTTTCTCCCTGGTCTTTGTAAACTGAGTGGAAGATCAAATTATGTACTTAAACAGGGGTAATGTTGCTAACTTCCAGTTTGTCCAAACATAGGGGCATTTCGCACGGTGCATTAAATTTGGATATAACTCCTTGTGTCATTCTTACTGTGTCTGGATATATTTTTTACTTTCAGTGCAATATTCAGCAGCAAAGTATTTGGTTTATCTTATGTTTAGTCTCATGTTTCACAGTAGCTTCTGCCCAAATTATTGTCGTCAACCTTTAATTGCAAATTTCCTGACGGAAAGTACTATGAAACGCTCAAGATCTCCTCATCTCTACTTAAGGAATTCCTTCGTTAAATCACGGAGGTGAATTCCGCCATTTTCAACCCACCCACCACGTATGACTCCATTGAGACATCGTGAGCTCTTTTCTGTCTTACTTTAATGTCAATAATTGATCTGTTTTTTAATCTTAGTGCTTGAATTTGTACAATTTATAAGAGTGGCAAAATCACGTGGGGTCATCTTCATATTTACTACATAAATGCATACTTTATCGAAGTTTCATACAACACGTTTGTCAACTTACTTTCAATTATAATACTGCAAGATGATAAATTTAGACTTCTATAGTTGAAACAAAGTAGCAATATTGTTTCATTTTTAATGGATTACAAGTAAATTAACCACAATAACCACATATTAGCTACAATAGCAACACACTGGTAAATTAACCACAAGAACACGCATTATTAATTAAACAAAACAACAGGCATTGGTAAATTAACCACAATACGACACACTCTGCATTTCAAACAATACGAATTAGTTAAGAGAAATTGATACAGTATTGTGTTTTGGTACAAACCATCAAGGATACCTAAGAAATGTGACCACTTTCCATTGTGTCTCATTGATGTTTAGGTGTTTGGAGCAACATGACTTCGTAAATCCCTGTATATAAAAGCTGATATAGTCTACCTAACTGAAGATAAACAGTAGGTCAGTAGTAGTTGTTAATTATTGAATTCAGCAAAAGTAGTAGCTTGAACGAATACAGTAAGTCCGATTACTAAACACGTTGCCTATAATGTGTCGAATTATTTTTAAAGCACGTTAATCACCAACACAGAAAAAGTTATTATTGGTAATGGCAAGCTTTAATTGATAATTTGAGCCACAGTTTTAATAAGTTACCCATAATTATAAAGTATGAACAAAAACAACAAACGGAAGAATGTTTACTAAATCATTTGAATTAAATGAGAGGAATGCCATACTTTTCTCTTATACTTTCACCACGAAAGCTATCAACAATATTTTAACATTTTGTACAATTTTAAAAGTTTACGTTAATTGATGAAGCATGACAGGAAATTATAAATAGAAGAACGTGTTTCCCCTAATTTATATTATTCCGCACAGGGAAAGTGGAATGTTTTATTATAATCCACAACATTCATAGTGATAACTATGCCTTTAAATATGTCTTGATGTTTTCGTCATTAATGAAATCTAGAAAAATCAGTTTCTTGTTTAAATTCATCCTAAAAAGAGCAAGTTTAACTTCAGTATTTCTTTCTTTCTTCTACATTTGATTTTTTAGAATATCGATGGCGTCCATTGGTATTACTATTCCTAAGTAACTATGATAATAACAAGTAGTAAACAGGGCAGATTTACATATCTGTTCACTTACATCTATAATATTCTTGAGAACATCGCTCACATACATAAATGTTTTATTCTATTTTTCATGAGTTTCAAATAAGCATGAAGTTTAAAGAATGAACAGGACGTCATTTTGTCAAAAACATAATATGTTGCACCAACCAAATGGTCCTGATGATGCAAATGCTTGGGTTATCAGGTGTAAATTGCTTCTGTAGAGAAGAAATATATGGGAATACAATAGAGAAGAGAGGAAACGAAAGGTGAAAATCGCATCAACGCATGAATGCCTTGAACTTAATTTTATACAATCCGAGAGACTTCGAACTAATTAGTGCGTCTGCTATTTTCCGTATTTAAAATTAATAAAGAGGCCAAAAATACAATACGTAAATTACATATTTATATGACAATTGCATTATACTTAATCAACAGAAATACGGTTGCATTATGCTTATTCAATAGAAATACGATGGCATTATGATTATTCAATAGGAATATGGTGGAATTATGCTTCAACAATGGGAATACGGTGGCATTATGCTTCTACAATATGACTACGATTACATTTTGCTTATTCAATAGAAATACGGTGGCATTATGCTTATTCAATAAGAATATGGTGGCATTATGATTATTGAATAGGAATGCGGTGGCTTTGTGCTTCTACAATAGGAATACGGTGGCATTTTGCTTCTTCAATAGAAATATGGTGGCATTATGCTTATTCAATACGAATATGGTGGCATTATGATTATTCAATAGGAATGTAGAGGCATTATGCTTCTACAATAGGAATACGATGGCATTTTGATTATTGAATAAGAATCATGAGCTTTGAGATAAGAAGAAATACTGAGCGTATTCTTTTTCAGATTGACTATAAGAAACTGACAGTAGCTGCCCTGGAAGAAATGAAAAAGAAAACAGACTGTGCCGTTTGTGTTTTATTTGTAATTGATATAAGGAAAGTAAAAAACGGAGCGATTGATCATTCGATGGCGTTTAAAAGTATGAAGTCTATTCTCGAAATTGTTCAAGGAAAAGGTAAAAGTCAGCACTCTGATACCTTCAAAGTCATTGACAAAATATAAATGTTTGTTATTCTTGGGTGGCGAAGTTTATTTGATAGTGATAAATCCATCTATGTATTTATATCTATGTTTATATGCATGGATGTATGTTTGCATGTTTGCACCTGTCTATGAGAACGGTTGTGATTTGTAGTTTTGTAAATGATGTGTTAATACAAGGGTGCCTTATGGCATTGTTGCAATATATATATATATATATATATATATATATATATATATATATATATATATATATATATATATATGTGTGTGTGTATGTGTGGAGAGAGAGAGAGAGAGAGAGAGAGAGAGAGAGAGAGAGAGAGAGAACAAAGTCGTTGGTTACTTCGTTCGGTATATCGTAACATATATTGAATTGTGCACTTGACTTTAAGCCGCTCAAGAAGAAACAAAACGTTTAATGTTTTGTTTCTTTCCTTCTTAATTATGTAGTGTGATTGAGCATTTAGGTCACTGTTAGCAAGAAACACACTTTTGCTTTGTATAACTGAAAGTAACTTCATGAAACATTATTAATGTACAGTAAAGACTCAAAATGTCATCGTTATAAAGCACGAGATAATTTAGTTTTTAATCCATTTACTTACAAAATAGAGCATATGCAAAACGACGAACTATCAACAGATATCAAGGTGGCTTGTCTGCTTACTCATTGCGATGAACTGGACGATGCAGTGAAGCAGAATACGAGAAATATATGCAAGTCTACACTTGTAGAAAAAGCCAGACAAATGTTGGAGAAAAAGTTCAGGGGTTTCCCATTGAATAGAATATTTCCTATTGCCAATTGCACGGACAAACTGAGAATAAACGACGATATGATGGTGCAAAATTTGTTCGCAATGAAGTACATCATGACTGATATTCTGGCTAATTTGCGAAAGAGAGTTGTTCCTATTAAATAATGCCAAACGTTTCCGTCATGTCTATAAAAACATTAACATAATTTAATGTATATACAAAGATACATACACGGGTACACTCAGTATCAAGTTGTGATGCATTGCACATTTTGTTTTGATGTAATTTTACTGTACTCTTTATTTCAATACTATGTGAAATATGAAATGATGTTCAAATTGTACTTTGTAAATATTTCATATAAGCTACTGCAAATGAATAATTTAATTAAAAAAAGCAAACTTTTGAGGCTATTTGGGTAACTTCTAATACAAGCATCGGTGATTTTATAGTCTATTTCCATCAATATGTTCTATTTTATTGTTGAAGGAACTCCAACCCGTTTAATTGGTTTGATGTACTTGACTGGACATTTCTTAAATGGATTTGCAAACTGTCTCCTGTATAGCATTGGATACAATGGAGTTTAGCATGTATTAACACAAAAGTATTATGTGTACATGAGGAATCAGCGCAAATAATTTCTTCGCTGTAATTCATGCTGAAACGGACAAACAATACAAATCTAACTTGATGTGTTACGAATATGAAATATAAATTCATCATTACGTTTTCATTATTTATGTGATACTGGTTGCTGCTAAATTCTGACGTATATATACCACAAAGGAAAAGAAAAATAACGAGGATGTGATACTGTTCTTGGTTATGTTAATGTTTCATCTATTAGGCAAAACATTCTTACACTACTTATAAACCATTTTAGATGCCAGTGGTGGACGATATTGTAGAATCTTAAATAACGTCACAAATATCTGACACTAGAATGATATTGTAAATCTTCTGCTATCTGGAGGTTCTGGACTGTATAGACTTTGTTCGGATACATGTTCCTCTGAATAAACAAATGAAACATGCTCTAGGTCCAAAGGAAAATTCGTGCTTTAGTGTGAACTAGATATCCAGATTATTGATATATAAATAATCTAGATAAGTCTATTCATTAAGACTCTTTACTGAAGTTGCAGTATAGAAAACGAAAATATAAGATACTAAATTAATTTTGTCTTTAACGTTCCGTAGCATATTCATAAGTACGTAATGTTAAGAATTATATGGAAAGTAAGCACAATTTAGCGCTTAAAGAGCTGGAGAAATTTATATTAAATAGAAAGCACATGAAATATATTTACTACAAATTTCTTAGTTCATCAAGTGATAATTTTGTAATTTCCTATTATTGTTTACTCATTCCTTCCTGTTAATATTTAGTACATATTATATAGTGTGATGTTTTGCTTTGTTTATTACAATAGACAGAAATTACACAAGAGATTTGATTTGTTTTCTGTAATCACGATGATAGCACAAAGAGTGATGGAAAGAAGGAAAAGAGCAAAGAACAAGCTCTATAATCAACTAACTCAATTTCCTGTTCATATTATTGATCAAAGGTTTCACTGCTACGTTAGTCCTCCCCACCCCACCCCACCCCCGTACTAGGCAACTTTGGTGTTTGTTGTGTTTTATATCTGTATATAAATTTTAGTTGTTTGTCCCTGCGTAGTGGGAATATACAATCATTTCCGGTCACGTGTTAGTATTATCATCATTAATGTGTGCCTGTAAATGTAGCATCTAAATTTTTTGCACATTGTAGTGTGACCTAATTATCCCCAACTGCGTGGTGGAATAGACAATCATTTCAGGTCACATGTTAGTATTAACAACATTAGTGTGAGCCTGTAACTATAACATCTATTTTTATGCACTATATTTGTGACCTAATTGTTAACCACTTGCGCAGGGGGGATAGACAATCATTTCCGGTCATATGTCAATATAAGCAGCAAGTGTGTGCCAGTAAATGTAACATCGAATTTTTTATATACTGTATTATGACCTAATTGTTCCCCACCTACATAGTGGGAATAATTGTTCCTCATATAATTTGTCATGATGGAAGCTATTACTTGCCTTGAGTTTGGCATTTTGTTTGTTTATACTTTTTATTTATTTATTTATTTATTTATTTATTTTCCTTTATTACCTTTTCACGCCCTTTTCTGAATTCCATTATGCTTTTTATTCTTCATGCCGTCTCATAGAACATCATTTTTAATAAATGACTTTAACACAATAATATGACTTTCTTGTCTTTATTCTACTACTTTCAAACATTACAATCTGAAGGAATTTTGTGACTTTAATCTTCTGTCAGTTTAATTACGTAGATTTTGTTAATAATTCAACATAAAATTGTTTTTTCTGTGTATCAGTCAACAAATTTGTGTGAATAATGTCATGCCTTTAAACGAATTATGGTTTAGGGCGGGCACCCACAGTAATAGCTCAATGTCTATCGTTTCCCTATCTGTTGTGGTTGGATTTATTGTACTAATACACGGAGAATTACAATAGTATGGAATAGCTTGATGTGCTAACAGTCGTGATGTATCACAATGATATAATCCTAGATGTCGTTAAATGAATTAACAGTAATTCCAAAACAATTACTAAATCCAAAGTTTTTGAGCATCTTGTAATTTCGATGAATAATTGAAATAAGTAAATTAAATCCTCTCAATTAAATACAACTAAATGATTCCACTAAGGCTGATGCTCAAGATAGGAAAAACTAATTCTCATGTAAACATCCCTATATGAAAAACTAAGAAGTAATTTCAGAACCAGAGAGTCGAATAATCATTTCCCGAAAATTCTACTTGTCAACACGGTCAGGTCCATTCGCTGCTAACGAAACAAAAATTAGGTCAGCTAGTTTTCCAAGGTCGAAACATATGATTTGAGTTTAAATCCCATCAAATTCTACTGCTTCCAAGGTCAAAAGGCCACTATAACATGTTTACTCAAACAATATGACCTCATCCCAAAGTATCAACCCAGAATGTACAAAATGTACAAAATTATCTATTTAATATTATTACTACATGAAAATGAAATCTACAATCACGATTTAAAAACTGAAACACATTAATATAGATAAATATAGCAACTTTAGAGACATTTTATACATTTATCATTTGAACTGCCCTTTAACCGCCCTTTAACCTAACAATAATTTTGAATAAATGACCTAAACACATTAATACGTGTTTCCGCATTTATCTCACTATATTCATGTAAAAGTGTCTGAAGGAGGTAAGAGCCGCATCTCAAGTTTTAATACCGGTTTTACTACATGACCAGACATGAAGAACATGCTTTTGTGAATGTGAGTCAGTTTATTTCATGAAAATATCTCGAATATTAATGGAGAGATATTCTATTGAATGGAAACAAAAACAACACAATGACGCAATTATATTTCTTTTCGTTTAGATACAATGTTTCAGATATATAGATACATTATTGTACATCTAGAGCACTCATATATGTAGCAAACGCAAGCAAATATCAGAAAGTGACACTTGTGTTTAGGGCATTCAACGGCTCTTTTTCATGGTTAAATTTTGGAATGTTACATTTACAATGAATCTAAAAGCAATGTTGCTAGTACAAGGAATAAATTTCGACATTTAGGGCCTATTACAGTTGTGACATGTACTATTCACAATTCACCTGTAATTATCTCAGTCTACTATAATTAATATTCAGTAAGCGCAGCCACAACGGCATATGACATACTGTTTCATAGATATTAATGGAAAAAAAAGAACATTTCTCTGCTTAGCAGCGTTTGTAATCATGACAGCTTTTTATGCGATAATATTGCGATAGATCGAGTCTCTTATCTGTCAGTATCTTATTTGTTTTTATTTTATCTGCTTTTATTTTATCCATATCTTCGTGTTTCTATCTATTCATGAGGGTTTTTTACCCGTTCAATAATTCACGAGGAAGAATACAATTTTTTTTTTACCCATGTGAGAGAGGAATCTAGATGTTTTGCTAACCTTACTTTTCTTACTCAGTCTGGTTGTCTCGGTCCGGTTGTCTCAGTCACGGTGTCCTTGCGCTAGGAACTATTTATGAGAAGAAGAAACCTTTATTGTCCTTAGCTGTGCCTGACGGATTTGTTATAAAATCAAAACAATAATAACAAATATCTAACATAAAAGCTTCACTTATAAAGCAACTTGAGTTCTCTTGAACTTTGATAACACACCATACAAAACATTTTGAGAGAGACAAGCACAGGCAGGCAGAACCGGATTAAGGTTCTAGGTCCTAGGTACTTCTTTAGTAAACGCCTATTTCAGTAAGGATTCGTCGGCCTTAGGCACAATGCCTACTGTGCCTTTTGGATAATATGGCCCTACAGGCACGCACACGAAGTCGAGCTATTTAGTATTGTGCTAGAAACTATAGTTCGTTCCACACAGCATCACGAATTTTTCCTATTAGCAAATCAGCAAATTTTCAGTTCAACGTTATTAAATTTGCTAAATGTATCTAATTTGCTTCACACGAAGTATTTAAAACGAATTAGGTATTTTATCTACATTTAATGATAATGACCTGAAAATTTACTGTGTTACAGACAGGAAAAGTCCGCGATACTGTGTGGAATGAACTATAACGGAAAACATTGTTCCAGACACACAGGCTATGCACATCACAGGCTACAAAAGTCCAAACTCTCTCAAGAGCACCTGCAAAGCCAGCAACAACCAGAAATGTGTTTTGCTCGACCTGTCTTCTTCAAACTTTGTCAAACACGCCCTAGTAAAATCAAACGAAATATTGCAATCGCAAATGAAAACTCATTCACTTACCAATCAGAGAGGTTCATTTACTTGCCCACGTGCGATTCCACAAGAAGATTTCCGTGTAGGGAATCATTGCACTAGTAATAAAAACACTTGCCATATTTCCAAGACAAAGAATATAAATTTACAAGAAAATCATGAATTAGAAATCTCCTCACAGTCACTGCACAATTCGTTAGAGCTGTATACCCATTATTGTATCATATAACTTTTTCCAAATTAGAACTGATAAACGTTAAAAGTTATCCGTGTAAAAGATATTAATTACTCATTGTTACTTTCATATGACATCGATCGATTGAATGTGACGATACTGTAACAATATCAAATGATATTATGTTTCTAGATTCTCACGTGCAGAACTTGTGTACTTAGGATTAACAGGTCACCCCACTGCCCTCATTAGCATATTCGTATTAATGCGCGGTATTAACAAATAGTAATAATAGTACCTGATTAATAATGTATGTATTGAATTTGCTAACTATATTGCACACGTGTCTGGTTATTTTAATATGATAGGCCCAAAAAATATGGATGACAAAAATAATCAATGTCGGTGTCTGTACCAAGACAAGGAACTCCTAGTTGCGGGGTTATGTTATTTGTCCCCTCACTCAGCAGAGTCTCGATGGGAGATAAATAATGTAATCTCTTGACTGGGATTTCCTTTTCTCGGTACAAACCCCACCATAGATTCTAATAATCCCTCTCAACCTAAACATCTACTTGTCTAACAAACTGCATCTCTCTCTCTCTCTCTCTCTCTCTCTTCTTCTCTTCTCTCTTCTTCTATATATATATATATATATATATATATATATATATATATATATATATATATATATATATATATATATATATATAGATAGATAGATAGATAGATAGATAGATAGATAGATAGATGTGTATGTGTGTGTGTCCTTGCCTGTCTATGAATATCTCGTCTTTGTAAAATTGTAGAGTTTTTGTGTTGTTTTTTTAAACTGTATTTGCAAACGTTCAACAGCAATGCCAACAATATTTGGGAAATAGTATGCATATTTTTCTAAATGCATAACAGTTTTTAGCAGTATTGAATATTCATTAAGACTGATACTGTCGTATGTAAAGGTACGCTAAATGGTGCGATGGTACCTGAAAAATGCAAGATATAGAAATGCGTGCATAACTGCTACATCAGTGGGGTATATTGTGGATAACTGTGATGTATTCGAACTAGACGGACCGACGACTATTGACTGTGCTTAAGATACAATAGGTACCATAACACAATAATAATAATGATAATAATAATAATAAGCCCGACCATAGGTTGCAAGCGCACTAATCTGCGTCACTCTTTGTGAAAGTCATGCTTTTAACGAATAACATTTATGGATTTTTATGACATTTAGTGGCGCAAATTAATTGTTCCTATTTAAGCAAATTAACCTCTTAAATTTGTCATTTTTTAAAGTTAAGAATAGACGTCCCGATGTAAAATCCCTAGGATAATGATATGATTCTTAAACGTTCTCAATTTCTATGTGACACCTATTTCTAGAATAGAATCCAACCAATGTCGAAAGAAGGAAAGATAGAAGGAAAATAGTCAGTATCTGAAATTACGTAAATGAGAGCAACCATCATCAATAATTAACAATATAATTAAAGATAATCCGAAGTTTTCACGCAGACTATCCTGGGACGTCGTCGATAACTGAGAAACATTGCTTCCATTGTGCTCCTTGAGACTTTACCTAATAAATCTAAATGTTTTAGATGCAACGGAGTTGGTACGTGTAAGCATGCAGCATACATACTTCCTTGCATGTTTCAGTCCTCACACAATACAACATTGTCTCTTACTCAAGCCCGCCGCAGATAGCATCCCTGGTGATCATGCGATGATCGTATACCAATCAGGAATTAAAGTTAGTTCTCACAAAAAGGTGAAGAGGGAATGAAAAAACGTCACTAGAGTAGATCATGCATAGAATGATTGGAGAAATATTGCAAATTAGTCCCTAGTGAGTTCCTCTCCTTACACGTAGACACAAAACAGATTCAAAACAATTAGCAGTGACTCTGTCTCAACAATCACCGGATTACCAAGCTAGCTGACCCATTATGAACGCGTATTGCGGTTAATATAAATTTTGTGCAAGAAAGAGCTGATACACAAATACTTCAAACGAGCTCAAATTGAAAGAGATAACACAATCTCAAAGCTTATAACTGATTGATGATAACAGCACTATTTGAATTTTAGGTACATGGGAATTGTTTAATAATAATAATAATAATAATAATAATGTGGACTTAGTACAGCTCATAAATTTTAGAAGCTCTAAGCGAT
This sequence comes from Megalonaias nervosa, assembly GCA_016617855.1. Taxonomy (NCBI): domain Eukaryota; kingdom Metazoa; phylum Mollusca; class Bivalvia; order Unionida; family Unionidae; genus Megalonaias; species Megalonaias nervosa. The sequence continues at coordinate 96,180 of JAECUM010005219.1, forward strand.
TTACAATATTAGATAACATAAAAACATATACAATGACAAGATTACAAAAACAAACACCATGAAATTACAAACTGATGTATTTTTAATGTGCATTGTTTGTTTGATTCTTTTTTTAATTATATTCTGAAGTAATGTAACATTATAAGTTGGACTTAACCTTGTCCAAAATCAGGTTCAGTTTCTTCTTCACCTGAATTATGGATTTGTTTTTTTTTTTCTGTAAACAACTAATACATAGCTGAAATATTTGTGTTTATGGGTTTAATATTCGAATAATTAATAGAAGTAAACATATTTATTTGAATCTGGATCTAGGTTTTTGGAAATTCCCCATGAATTGCCAGGTCTACCTGTTGTTTACTATATTTTATATTATAATTTTAGTATAATATTTCTAATTATAACTATGATTTATTTTGTAGACATTAGGAGCTTTCTAGAAAGTGACTTTCAATAATGGTTTACATTAGAAAATGCTAATTGTGACCTGAGGTCAAATAGAGGACTATATAATCTTGTCGCTGGGAAAATTATTCATTTGTGCAGTGAGATTTTGAAGCAGAATCAGTTATTGTATTCAGTATTTCATTTGGGCTGGAATTTATTTATTCAAATTATTTCTTCTCTAAAAATACAAAAATGTACCCTGATCACATTCTTGGAAATAGAGACTTGGATTTATAGCGAAATTTCTAATTAGGATTTAATTCTTGGATTGTATTATTGTGATCCAACAAAAGATTGTTGGTTCATCAACAATTTACGACCCATTACAGGCACATCAACACTTTTTGTCTTGGATTTAATTTGGATTTCCACTAAAGTTTATTCAGAACTTTTAACATTTGGACTTGTGTCTGTATTTGTAGGATTAGTTTGGGATTTAATTTGCTGTATCTTAAATACTTTTTTATTTTCACTTCGTATTCTAGGGAAATAAATTATTTGTTGAATTTTACAAAGCTTCTTGCTTCTTACTCTTTTCTATTACATATCTTAAGACCATAGAGTCGTAATACAAAGCAAAAGCATGCTGACAATAATTAAGGAAGTAAACATTATTAATTCTTTAAGTCTGATCTTGTTGTCGAAATAGGTGAGTTCTGAGAGCAGTCTTGAAATAGATGCACGTGTCCATGCGTCTAAGATCAATGCGCAATCCGTTCCACGTAGCTGGGCCCAGATATACAAATGAACCTTGTCCGTATGACTTTGTTTTAACAGTGGGAACAATGAGAATACGAGTGTCAGAAGAGAAGCACAAGTTTCTAGATGGGGTATGCACATGGGTGAGGTCAGACAGGTATATTAGACTGAAGCCAGTGAACGAAATGTTGTATAGTGAACAGATTTTATGTTTGATTCTGGATCGAGAGGGTAGCCAGTGAAGGTTACAGAGCAGGGTGAGATGTGTTCAGTTCTTCCTATACTACAGTTGATCCGAGCAGCCGTGTTTTGAACTTTTTGAAGTTTCTGTTGTAGATAATGAGATGAAAAGATAGACGAAAATTACAGTAGTCCAGTCTTGAAAGTACTAAGGAACATACAAGTGTTTATTGACATCAACCGAAAAAAAATGCAAATGGAGCAGGTGCATCTCAGCACCAGATATGCAACCTTGAATATGTTTATTGCTTTGTTGGTATAATGAGAGAATACTATAGAGAGTGGCACCTTGCTTTCGTGTTGACTGTCAATTTAATGTTGGTATTGCTGATACGTATTATCTGAGATAAAAGATATGAATTTCTTTGCGTGATGATCAGGGTGACTTCGGTTTTATCATCATTCACCTGCAGCTTGTTACATGTCACCCATGACTTCACAATAGAAATGCACCTCTCTGCGGCTTGGATGGTAGCCGTAACTTCACATGGGCAGCTAAATTTGTATATTTGAGTATCATCAGCATACAACTGGTGAGACACTGGATTTCGATCTATAACACTTGAGAGCGGCTGGGTGTACAGAATGAAAAGAATGGAGTCGAGGTCAGAGCCTTGTGGAACACCAAAACATAGATCAACTGGGCTGGAATTGTTTTCCATTGGTGGACAACAATTTGTGTCCTGTTGACTAAACACGACTTAACCGCAGTAACGTTGTATCATGATACCAAATACACATTGACTTAGAACTCTTCCTACTGCCATTCGAGACGTGCAGATAGAAACAGAAGGAGCAGATAATTTACTTATGATCGAGCATGATAAATACAGAGATCAATGCCTTGGAAAGTGACATAAAAAAATTAAAAGTCTCAGGAAAATATGGAATTTAGCAATCTCAGATTGAACAGTTACTTGGAGACTTTAATAACAAAATCCAGAAGAGAGATTAAGAAACTTAAACGCTAAGACTTCTGTTGGCATGAACATTTGTAATATAAAGAACAATATAAGAGTTAACACTAATACATTGTCAGAGGTGGACAAGAAAATTCTCTTAACATAGAATTCCCAAATTCCAAATGAATGATAATGAATTCACGATTTGATATCTGAAGATTATCTTATAATTTATAATTATATGTGTACTGATAAGATCAAAAAGATAAAAGATGCTTCAGTCACCGAGTTTTACAACATAATTACAAGCCAAGGTTGAAATATCTAAACATATACGCAAATATTGTGTTCATCCAAGTGATTAATATCGTTGATGTGCAAGGTAGTATTGTTTAAAGAAGCAAATGACGCAGGGAATGATAATAGATTGAAATCGCATGGTATAAATGTTTTAACATATACATGAGCTTTCAAGACACAAGTGGATACAAGACGGTTACAAATGAAAAAAGAAAACACAGATACATTCAAACCTGAATTAAACTCATACATGAGTGTGTATAGCATGACATTGTTCCATAACATTGAAAGAGGAAACCAACAAACAAAAACAGCAAGGCGTTGATTTAAAAAAAATCAACGCACGAATGTATACTGCTTAACGATTATCGCATTATACCAAATCCATTGCTTTCTGCTGGCAGTGTAATCGTTTCTTTTAAAATAAAATTCAAATTGGTAGGTGTATCTTCTTTTGAAATTCGTTAGGACTATCAAACAACGAATGGTTTCTTGGAACAATTTCAGTCCGAAGCAACATCTCACAAAATGGTTGAAACTTCTATAGATAGTTATGATCCGTCGGATGTTGCTGAGTCCATGTTACGCACAAGAGACTTTTTGCAAACAATTTCGTTCAAATAAAAAGTTAGGCCTATATACGATTCTTGCGAACTAACCTATTAAATCTAAATTTGATAACATTTACTAAGATTTTGTTACAGAATAGTTACAAACAATAAATTGTTTATATACACCACCAGTACGTAAAAGTGGTCTAATATGCAAAGGAATAACACACAAATTATCTGAAACACAGTGCAAAATATCATGTTTCACTATTACAGATGTATGTTATGTTCCCAGCAAGATAAATAGTTGCATTAGTATCAAAATTTTTTACTCACCAATAACTCGACCAAGGAACGGAAATGTATGGCTGCATAAATACTGCACAATTAATTGAAAATTTAAAAAAAAAAAAAAAAGACTTGACAACTTGAATGAAAGACCGCGAGGACACAGTTTTAGTGTCTCGGTGCATAAATAGCCGGTACCATGCTTTTGCTGTGTACCTAAAGAGCCTGGACCACGCTTTTGCTTTTGCTGTGTGCCTTAAGATCCTGGACCATGCTTTTGCTGTGTATGTGTCAGCTGACAGTGATGACTGCATAAAAAGGATTTACGCAATATTCAAGGTAAGGATAACCTAACAGAAGCAAACAAAAATGAATCATTTCTACCAAACATCTGATCGACAAGTCACATACAAATACATTTTCATTGTACTTGTGCTGGGTGTAAGTTTGCTTGTTGCTAATTCATGTTGTAGGTAACGATTCTTGTTTCCGACAAATAAAAATGCAATGATGTATATGTCCAGTAAATGCATAACTCGTAGCAAACACGAAAGATACAGCAATGATATTTAAATTGATTCGGTCATCATAAGAGCAGTAGTGTAGTATTTTATGTTATGCACATATTATACATTTTGGATCAAAAGTGTACCTTAATATTATGGGGGAGGGGGGGGTTAAATAAAGAAACGTAACTGCTAAATTTACAGCATCCTCTCAAAGACTCCACATTGATAAAAATAGTCAGCACTAGACCGTATAGGCCAATTCATAACATACTTTGTTCTATTCGTGCTGTCCTTGAAGACTAATATAATTTTGTACTTGAATGCTTATTGGAAAAGACCTATAAGTCAAATATACATATATTTCTGAAAATGACCCATATGTTTAAAGTATATAACTTATAAATACCCAGAATAACATGATTTTAACTAATTTGGCCACTTACATTATAAAGCTTTAATCAGTTAAATTGCGTCCTGTTTTATTATAAATATTTTGATGTCAATTCTTTAAACATGAATATGAATTACATAATTATTGCTTAACTGCACTTCAACAATGTGTGGACAGGTATGGCAAATACAAGGTGTTTTAAAAATATAAACTGAAGTCCAGTGAGACAAGATCGTCTTTCCATTAAACTTTATCTAGCTAAATTCTACCATAAATTATCCATGCTGTTAACAATTTCAGTTAATATCAGTGTAACTGGTATTAAGAATCAGCTTGTTATAACTCTAAAAATAGTAAAATCGTATTGGGCATAATCTTTTGGTGTAAGGGAGATAACTATAAGAGTATCGTTGACATAAAACGTTTTGTTTGAATAATATTGATCTCTTTGTAACCATTTCGGAAAGATGGGATTTCGTCAGCTTCATTATTCTATATAGATGTACAGCTGCCTGAAATAAATCAATAATTTTTTATTAGAATAAAAAACATTATAAACAACTATGCCATTCTTAAATTTCGTGACAATTCACATAAATAACGTGCAGTTAACTAGAAACACTTAAACGGCGGATAGGAGTTAATCCACCTGGGAACCAAAAGCATATAAATCGAGATCATGGTGAACCATATTCCCCCACCTCGCATAACATAACGACATATCCGAACACGCAGAACAGTTATGGCCCACCAGTGCTAGGATCAACGCAGATTTCTACATTTAATTTAATACTGGAGCGACACGAGATACCACGTCGAGTAATGCCCAACAATAAATTTCTGATGCAGATGTTCAATTAAAAATGAAAGATTATTGCCCTAGACAATGTTGCCAAGGGATACCTATAACCAACTCAAAGTATTTTTCATGCACTTGTATGCCACGTTGCTCTGAAATTAATATTATAAATTTGGAGACATTTTATCGACTTGAGTCTGCTTTTAAAATTTTAGTGGGAAATACACATTACTTTGAAATTGATTATGGCAAGTAATAGCTCTAACAGGGGGATATAGAATCTAAACTTCTTAGATCCATCTTTTGCATTTTATATATATATATATATATATATATATATATATATATATATATATATATATATATATATATATATATATATATATATATATATATATATATATATATTTGTTACGACTCTATGGTCTTTAAATAAGTAATAGAAAAGAATGAGAAGCAGCAAGCTTTGTAAAATTCAAAAATTAATTTATTTCCCTACAATAAAAAGTGAAAATGAAAAAAGGACTGACGTTATTGCGAATTAAATCCCAAAATAATCCTAGAATTACAGACACAAGCCCTAATAATAGTGGAAGTCCCAATTAAATCCAACGATGAAAGTGTTGATGTGCATGTAATGGTCTGTGTCGTGTTGATGTACCAACAATGTTTTGCTGGATTACAATAATTCAATACAAGAATTAGATCCTTATTTGAAATTTCACTATAAATCCAAGTCTCTTTTTCTACGAATGTTATCAGAGCACTTTTGTATTTCCAGAGAAGAAATAATTTGAATAAATTAATTCTAGCCCAAATGAAATGCTGGTAAAAACAATAATACATATTAATTCTGCTAGATCTTAAAGTACGAATGACTAATTCTTCCAGTAAACAAGATTATATTTTAAACTAAGACGTAAAAAGATATCCCGGATAAGGATCAAAAGTACATTTTGCTAGAAAGATCTATGGTTTTTTTTAGAAAGGCCATTATCAAAATCATAATAAAGCATGTGACAATCACCACGTAAGTCGAACTGGAAACAATACAATGTCTTTGACTCAGCTTAATGTAGTCATCCTCAGTCTGGAAAAAAAATGTTGTTTGCCAAAGTTGTCACCGATTTTGAACAAGGTCAGCCACTAGATACAATGTTTCATTGCTCACATCATATTGAAAAAAAAATTTAAAAAATAACAAACAAACAATGCAATTTTAATATACATAACACATCCCCTCATAAAAAAACTTAAAGATTTATGCAGTAAAGTTAGTTAATGTATTGAATGATCAGAAATCTATTCAGATATATTCTCACTTTTTGGGGAAAAATATAACGCTATTATTGTATAAATTATGCAGTCTTCCAGACTTCTTTTCAAGTATATCTCTAAGAATCTGGTTCTAAATGCCTATCCATTGCGATTTGTTTTACAAATTGTATAGACTAGCAAGATTAACCTTCATGGAAAGCACAGTAAAGATTTAGTATCCATGAGATGCCATACCGCATACATTCAAGATATTTCATGAATATCTTCAAGAAAAGGGGAACTTACAATGCATTCACACTCAGAAAAAGAAGAAATGAAGGATTGTTTCTTTGCCCCATTATTACACTTTACTTGTCTCCAACGTTAGGCCTTTATCTGGCATTTAGAAAATTGCTGCGATGAGATGAAACATTATTTTCTTCACGTGCGAATTGTCCTTCTGCCATAAGTCAATTCACTTTGTGCGTACGGATTTTTATGATTCGATGTTTGCAATTTATTGCCAGAATAATTGGTCAAATTTATGATATATTTGCTGAATGTGTGTAAACATTTTGTGTGACTGTGTTTAACATGCATTTTCCAGTCATTATCGTTTATCCATATCTTTCATTTTTTTCTCTTTAGGCTTGTACCTACTATCATGCATACGTTAATTTTGAAATAAAAAAAATAATATTTGTTACTGTTGACTTTCATTTGGGGTTTAACACGTGTTCCTAATGCATCAATATGTCTGTGTATAGCAGCCAGCTAAAATGGTAATATTGTATCGTATAAATGTACAATCCATGCCAAACACGGTAAATTTCATAAAATCATATGATCGAAAATGCAATTTAAAACAGCATCTGCACGATATCAGGAAGAGGACATGCCCACTGAAAAAGTATGACTTAAATTTCTTCAAAGGTAAAATGTATCGTTTCCTTACATATTGAGACACGATGGGGATATAGATGCATTTTGACTTAATACCAGTTTTAAAGTTAAATTACGCATGGAAAGACGGTGTAGGAAAAGTTACTGCGAACAATGGAATCACACTTATTAACGTATGTCTCCCCTATTCAGATGGTCCAAACCGTGCTGATAGCTCGATAAATCATTAAAATGTGTATCAATTCAAATATTATCGTATGTGGTGACTTCAGTTTAGTATTGGATCCGACTTCTGAAGGGTGTATGGATGTTAATAACTCGGCTCAAGTGCTAGATAAAAATTCAAACATAGCACTGAAGATCATGATTAACTATTGCAGATTTCCTAATCTAAATGAAAGACAGACTTAATGCAGGAAGAACCCAATGAAACAAGCTAGATTATTTTTTTATTAAGAAATTAATATATAGCAGGAAAATTACACCATGTTATATATCTGAACTCACGTATTATCCTTGAATTATAACGTAAAAACTGTACATACGGAAAAGGCATTTAGAATTACAGTCGAATTATTTTTCAGACTACAGACTATGTAAGAATGGAAAAACAATAATTTATCAATGAGCTCTACATTCATACGTGGTCCCTTGCGTTATCTAGAACATGTATTAATATATTAAAAAATTGCGGAAAGCCTTGAAACATTATCCCCCAAAAGTAATATAGCAGCGGATCTTCTTTTTGGATTTATTAAGGTTTCTTTTTCTTGTCTTCAAAAGTCATGATACTTATTTCCATGTGAGTGCCGAATTGATTAGAATACATCGAAAACTATATATTTTAGGTCAATTTCAAAACCAGGAGTCAGTTGAAATTTTTGTCCTCTATTGTAACTGATACACAAGAAACTTTGGACAAAACACTGAACAAAATTAGATTTATTTTCAACAAATACAAACCTTTACTTGTTCACCCGATGGAGTTGTACCTTTACTTGGAGTTGTACCTAACAAAGACGGGGATTTCGAATTCATCTTAATTGATCCTATCCAGTTTCCGAATCTGCACAACATACTCTTCGTTTAATGAGATTGCTAAAATGGACCAGGCTCTATGTGCCCTGGTGCCTTCGAAAATCAGATACTATCAATAACGCCCATTACACTTTAATAGTAGGGTGTCAAATACCCTGAAGTAAATCTAGCATGTTCGGCTAGATTCCGTGTGAAATTAGAATGGTGTAACCTTAATGCAAGGTCTATAATAGTAAAGCTTGTGGCAGATGGTGCGGGTTGAACAGCTTTAGGTTCGGGGAATATATTTCAGTGTAAATATCCATGATACAACCCTTATATATATATATATATATATATATATATATATATATATATATATATATATATATATATATATATATATATATATATATATATATATCTTTTGGGGTCGAATGGAGAAGAAACAAAAAAGTACGAAATAATATTTATAACCAAGCAGTTCTTCACATTATCAACGCCAAATCATGAGTCGTGATAGAGGCGCATTAATTACTTATTCAGTTATTTAACTTTAATATACCACTGAAATCGGAGTATATTTCAGTTGTGCAAATGCAATACCTTTTTCATATTCTCGCTACCTGTTGACCAGATTCAATGAATTGGCGGCAAATGATGCAAAACATTTAAGATAGATGATAACCAGGTGTGACGCCTATTTACTTGAAAGCCTTCAGATTTTAACAAAAGAAATGTGCTCAATCACACTTAGAATAAATATGTGACAAGATTGTCGACATTCAAAGTAACTTACCCGAATTCATGCCTTGCTCCAGTGGATCATTTTGTCAAATGTACAGCCTGTCTGTTCTTGCAAAAGGTATTACCTTTTGTAATGAAATGCTACACGATGAAAAGGACCAGGACATATCCACGTACTCAACTGTTAAATCATTTATTGAAACCGAAGTCAGGATGAATTTGAGAGACAAACTAAGAAACCAGATATAATGAAATTTGCACTTTCAGTCTAAATTAATCTGACGCATGATATGTTCGGGGCATTGCTTCATCTATACCGTATCGAGGAAGCAAATAAGCAGCCACAAATTCATTGGGCCCTAACCTGTGGCTGTCGGAAATTCCCATAGTACTTCCAGGGCTCGAAGAGACTTGCAGTTGGAGGAATTCGCCGCTTTTGTACCAATAGAACTCATCACTCAATCAAAATTAAACTTCTGGCCCATTTAGAACCAAAAGATTTCACTCTGATTATACATATGGAGTCTAAATACAATTTTAAGTGCTTCTTACTTCGTCTTACGGATATGGCACCAAATATGTGCTCTGAAATATTTATTCAGATTTTTTATTGGTATGGAGTACGCACAGTCATTAAGGCGTGATTGGGCCTAAAACTTGTGAACAGAGCAGTCAGAGACTTTTTGTTCTGGAAGGTGGTGGAAACGTAACTGTGCACCACAATAGTATGTTGGGAGAAACAAACCAGTTACCAGACTTGGGCAGTCAACCTTTGTTTCGTAAATAGACGAGAATTGAGCTCAAAGTAGCAAACGGCTGCCATATTGTTCAGTGTCAATTAAAGTAATTCAGAATATAGTTTTCTATATCGGACAGTGATATCCGAAGTTTCTTTCTCGACTTGACGGAAAAGACGGAGGATATTCCTGATGATTCAGTTTGCTCAAGAAACACCATAACATGCATACGATAAGTTACATATAAACTTGTCAGCTCAATGTAGCAACAGGACAATGGATATAAAGTAAATATTGCATCTGTGATTGAAACAGAAGCCAAGGTGGACATGGGGACTGCGGATGGGGTTTGGGGAAGTGAGGTTGAAGGCTCCAGCCTTAATAATAATAATAGTTTTATATGGACCAGTTAGAAGCTTAAGTGTGATAGTGCGATAAAGTAAATCTGACAAAGATTGATAATGTTCATGGATAAGGTAAATTTAGTTGCTTTCGTCTTCGAAAACTAATTTCTGCAGAAGAATATTTACGTGCTTTTCACACCAAGATGGCCTCCATGTTGGTGGCAATATATAATCTTCATGGCATTTTGTTTGATACAGTAACCATTTTAATTTTACAAGACTTTGATTGGAAGAAAAATCTATTCTCTTTCCAACATAATTTTTTACACAATCTAAAAAAAATTATTTTGCTGATAAAAAAAATCTTCAGACTGAGATGATATCCTTTACAGGACATTAAAAGGAAATCTGATGGCTTTCTTTTCGGGATTTTTGTTCTTGCTTTGTAAAGGAGATGTAAGGGAATATTTTAACAGTGAAGTGGAAACATTGCATTGTCACCAGTAGCAAAGCCGCGAGTACCAACACAAAAAAGAGTGAAGAATTTCCTTATATCTACAAAAAGAAAATATAGGTTTTCTTTTTATTGCATACGGTTGACATAGAGATGACCCTCACGACGATTTTAGACAAATTCGTAACAATAGTTTTAAAACATGAATATTGAGGATCTGTTTAAAAAAGAACATAATCTTTCCTTTGTTAAGATCCCGAGTATTAAACTACATAATAAGATAGGGCAAAAACCAACCATTTTTTTATAACTGAAAATATAAATTTATTTCTCTAAAATGCAAAGAGAAAGAATTAAAAATAACTCACATTTGTTAATGAATTCACACAAATAGTTATCGTTCGATCAATTCCAATAGTTCCATCGAATCCGAAACGTTCCAAAGGTATTCCAAATGATAACTCTAATGTACTGATATACCAACACTACAGAAGAATCACTATATTATAAATCCAAATGTCTTTAAATGTTTTACAGTAAATCCGTACAGCTAGTATGTATCCCAAATAGTCTTTGAATGAATGTTCCAGCGAATAATTAAAATTAAAGAAATAAATCCTCTCATTTAACTCTTACAAGACCAGTAATCCTTTAAAGAATGAATGATTCAGCACAACAATTGACTAACACAGAAATTGGAATGGCTAATGCAGGGCTTTAAACGAACCATTTTTGTTACTTTGAAATCACATTGCTGTAAACAATGATCACTTGGTTTATCCTAGCTAATTAGGATATAGGTCAGTTACCTCTTTTAAGATACCCACGACCCACATTCAGAAGAACACGTGTCCTTGTTGGATCAAGTGATGTTTACCTATACTTTAAAATACTACTTAACCCTGAAATTTATGAGTGAAACATCATATATACTATGCATGACTCAGTTTACAGCACAAAGTCATTGATAGGATATTAGCATTAAAAAGTGTCATTAGGTAACTGACCCTTACAGAAACTATTATAATGAAAAGAATGCACATAATATAGATATACATTACACCTCCTCTCATGAAGGAAAAGAAAGATTTACACCATAAAACTTTCTTTGGGATATTTATCAGACATACATGTAATTAATAAGTGATTGGAATATGAATGACGTAACATGTTTGCAGGATGATGCAATATAGCACTTCTAACAGTAGTATGAACAGCAGACAATAAACCTCGTTTCATAATTGTTGACAGTGAACGTGCGTATGCAATTAATTTTTATTTTCCCTCGAGATGCCTAACATCAATATCGTATGACTTTAACAGCAAACTCCGTCGTAACCATCTCCGACATTTGCTTTTCATTTTAATAATGAAAGAAAGGGGGTTTATGTTCACTGAATACAACAATCGAAGGAGCGGCACTACCATTCAAAGTGTTTTAATACCTACATTAAAGTCAAACAATTCTTCTCAATCGTGGAGTACTTTCTCATACGCTTATTCGATTTTCTGATAAAATAGCACACTGGATGATCCATGCCATTGATGTCCTTCCTGTATAAATACTCCACCATCCGCTAATTTACTACATCTACATACATTTTAAACGACTTAGTGAAATCTGGAGCTAAAGGAAATGGTGCATTCTTGATTATAGCCTTTAACTTCTCAAACGCCGTCTGACATTTTTCAGACAAATGAAATGTTGTCTTCTTACTTTACAAATTGGTCAGGGGTTCAACAATCATGGAAAGATTAAAGCAAAATTTTCAATAATATCCAGCCATATCCAAAAATAGCACCAGTTTCTTCTTACTGATTGGTACTGTGAATTCAGAGATAGCCTTAACTTCTATCGGTTTTACTTGACCATGTTCCACAACATGCCCTAAAAAGTTAACACAAGCGCGGCGGCAAAACTCACTTTTACTTAAACTGATTGTCAAATTTGCTTCACTGAGCCTATCGAAGAACTTACAGGATGGTTTCTAAATGGTGTTTCCAGAAGTGGTTGTAGATTATGACTTCATCTACTTAAGCGTCACAATTTTATTTTACTGGATGTTATCATATTCATCTAATTTTGGAAAGTACCGCAGGAACCATTCATCCTAAACGGCATAATCTAATAATGATAAAGTCCATCTGGAGTCACGAATACTGAAATTTCCTTTGCTCTTATCGTAAGAGGAATTTGTCAGAATCCCTTCAAGAGGTCAAACATGGTGACATTCTTTGGCATTTCCAATTTTGTCAATATAGTCATTGAGTGTGGGTATTGGAAATGAATCTGTCCTGGTTAGACTGATTACTTCTCTGTAATCAGTACGCATACGGAAATTATTATCTGGTTTCGGCACAAGAATACATGCTTATGGCAGCATATGCGAACGTTCATGGTCCTGATTGTCCAATATTTCTGAATTACAAGGATTGGTCACTTCAAAGCCACTACAGTCCGATTTCACGTCTTCGTTTAAATCCTCATTGTGTGGAACAGGTTCAACGAAATCATTTGAATAATTTACACGGCTATTTCTGTCAACATAATCTTTTAACATTTTATGTGGCAAAATTGTTTCTGCTTACTCTTTCTGTTAGTATGGATTATGCATTTTAAGTCACTCACCTTCGTTTCAATGGTATAAGGACCAAAATACTCAGCCTGAAGAGGATTTTAAGGTATGGGTAATAAAACCAAACTTTTATTACCTGGCTGAAATTTTTTATCCTTTGTAGTTTTTCATACCTCATTTTCATTCTTAACAGAAATGACTGAAGATTAATTCTTGCTACATCGCAAGCTTTTGACACTCTCTATTTAAAATCAGAGACATGGTCAAGAAGATTAATTTCTGATTCTACATTTGAAAGAAGTTTTTCTTTTAATAACTTTGCCGATCCACAGACAGTAGGTCCAAAAACTACTTCAAAACTACAAAACCCTAAAGATTTCCTGCATTGATTCCCTAATAAAAAGCAACAACAAATGAAAACTCTCGCCCCGATCTTTCGCTGACAAAGTAATATGACCTAATCACACTCTTTAAAGTCTGATGAAATCGTTCTAAAGCACCTTGACCCTTAATGTGACAGGCAGAAGATTTAAACTGTTGAATGACTAATTCATGCAAGACTTGCTGGAAAATTCCAAGCATAAAATTTGACCTTTGATCAAAATAGACAGATTTAGGAAGGCCAAAAAGTGTGAAAAGCTTTACCAAAGCTATTACTATGGTCTTTGTTTTTGTATTCTTCAAAGGAATAGTTCTTGAAAATCTTGTGAACGCACACATTATGGTCAACAAATATTGGTTGCCTAACGTGGTCTTAAGTAGAGGGCCGACACAGTCCACCATTAATTTACTAAATCGTTAGTTCAATGCAGGAATAGATTGCATATAAGCTTTAGGTTTCTTTTGATTTGGTTTTCCTACCATTTAACAAGAATGACAAGATCTGGAGTCTTTACAAACATCACTTAATTTTCAGCCAATAAAAATGATTTAAGATCTTGTGATTAGTTTTACTGACTCCTGAATGACCAGACTTGATATTTCTTAGGAACAAAATTTCGGTAGCTTACTAACAACTGATCATCAGCGGGGTACCTCAAGTGGCCTCCTTTTCTTCATAAGGATCCCAATTTTAACAAAATAACAATTTGGCACTTGTGTGGCTTCACTTTCGATAATTGCTGTCTGAAACAAGCAGGTGATCTCGTGATCTTTTTCCTGTGAGACAGCTAGGGATTGTCTTTATCACCATGGTTAGAATAAAGAGAATGCATAGCAAAAAGAGTATCACTGCCATCAATGTATCTTGATCGATCCAAAGTAGGAGCAAACGTAACCTCATTTAAAGATTGACCCATAAAAGGTGTCAGCAAAAGGAACAACATCTCGATCAACTGCATTCTGAAGAGTTTTCTTTGCCATAACTCTAGTAACTGCACAAGTTGAGTATAAATCAGGGATTTCAATCTCAATAGGATCAAAGTTTTGGTCTAAACAAGGCTTGTCAGTTACAAGTGGGTTTACTACAATTGTATCTCCAGCTAGATCATTGCCTAGTAAATGAATACCCTCAATGGGTAAAGACGTCACTATTACGACTGTCACGGGTCTTGAGACTAAGTCTGATGACAAATTTACGCAAAGGAGAAGAATATTAACAAAGACAGACTCTACTCTCTGGATAAAAACACTTTCACTAGAAGAAGACTTCTAAGCAACGTACCTGATAATAAAAGACTCGGAGAAGATCATGTGTCCCTTACAAGTCTTGCAGAACTACCAATAAGTGATATTGAACCTTTAAACAATATTGGTTCATAACTTTCCATAATAAAATCAGATGGAAGTTTGCTTGACCCAACAAATGTATTGCTTTACTACAATTCAGACGAAAGAAAACATAGTTGAAACGTCCAATTTTACTAAAGCCATATCTGACACAAGTTTTTGGCCCTTGAGTGAGTGTTAGCTGTTAAATTCACGGATACTGTTCACATACTGGTTTTCTTTACCTTTTTCTTTTTGTGACAGCAAAGGCAATGCAAAAACTTGGTTACTATAACATGCACTTCTTATATCACGATTGGAAAAATGAATCTGATGGAAAACTATTAGAAATTAAATTTTTCATTAAAATATTTTACTATGAGGGGAAAAAATCTTATGAAATAGTGAGAACAAAGAATCTTTTAAAAATATTATACATCTTTAAATCTGATAATTTTTTGAAATCTTGAAAGAAAAATATTTTAAATATCTTCATATTTTTTTCTTTGATATTTTGTCATCATTATTTATAAGTGTTATGTTGTAGCTGATATGCGTTTCAAGGAAATGAAATACATTACAGATGCAAATATTAATAATACAGGGACATCATAAACGATCGATTCATATATCTTGGTATAATTGTCACATATCAATCATACGTCACGTGGCATTTATTTCAGAAGCACGAACAATGGAAAAGCGTCCGGAAATAAACAAAGTTTGACACGCTTGGACAAATTATAGCTGGCAAAGAATTTGGAGAGTTTACAAACATTTGTAAATTTTGAATAAATTAAGCAGACATTGAAGAAACACTTTCTGTGTCGATTTTAATAGCTTCACACAATATAATAACATGAGTGTTACAATTCAGACCCGCTCCGGTGGCCTTAGTGGTTAGGTGCGGGAGGTCGAGGGTTCGAACCCCGGCCGAGTCATATCAAAGACGTCTAAAAATGGTACTACCAACTGTGTCGCTTGGAGCTCAGCATTGAACGGTTACCGTTAGGACTGGTCGGCCTGGTGTCAGGATAATGTGACTGGGTGGGACATCATGTCACATGTCTGCGACATGATGCCCAATTGGTAGACAACACTATATACTGCCACACTACAGACATCGTAGCGATATGACTCAAACTGTTCACACACGCACACACACTCACACACACAAGTTACAGTTCACCTTAAGGGCACGAACCTTGGCAGGCTGAGGATACCATGATGTCATCTGTGGTATGCAGGCGAATCATCGCTAATATTTTAAGAGCATTTCCCGATGAATGGTCGAGGAATGATCTCATGTAGTTCACTGCTCCAAGCCTGCTGAAAGATTCCTTGGGAACTTCCCTATCCTGCATATCCATTGGTCCAGAAACTTTGACCCCTGACACTGAGTTAAACAGTATAATTCCTTCGACCGTCAACACTGACCCCAGTTTTCGAGTTAAACAATCTCATGGAGATAGCTACAAAAATAATAACTCAGTCTTGTAATACACTGGACACTTTTTAAGTGCGAATATAGTGATATACATCGATCACGCGTGCACATGAACTCACTTCGTTACACATTCAATCACTTCATAAGAACTGCTTACTGCACGAGATTTTTATTACAATAACCATGTTTAAGCATGAATCTGTTGCCAGTAAGAATAATCGCCCTCGATTATTAAAAGTCAATCGTCTCTCGTCGTTTAACGCGTACAACATGTAACTGAATTCAGTGTGTCTGTTCAGCTATAAAACGCCTAACTCAAGACAAACTGTATTCTGTCCGATAGCATCACGGCATGTGACATACGTCTGACTTAATAAAAATTTAGAATAAATTCCGAAATATTCAATATACTAAACAATTTCTCCACGTGCAATGAATATCGAAACAAAGATGAAATATTACATTTCACCGAATTCAGCAATGAAAGATTGGTAAAGTAGAAAGCTTAAAGGCGTGTCTCGTATTATTTGTGAAAGGAAAATCAGTTTCCAAATTGAATCGAGTATTATATCATCCCTCTTTCCATCCGAGTTAATATTATGTTTAAGAGTGGACTTCATTTGTTTTTTCCTGTTTAAATGTATAGCATCAAGCATGCGATCTGCAGTACCTAGTTCTAAAGCTGTGTTTTTCCATTACCACTGCGTCCCAAACATTGCTCTTTTAACGCTGATATGTGTTTAAGCGGCATTTAGAGCTGACACTGAAAATTTGGTGTTCAGTGTAAACCTAACGTTGTACGATCTACCTTAGGGTGTGGAAATTTTCAATGATTTTTTTGCTGTTTGAAAGTTGCATCAATATTCTCAATATATCATTTTTTTTCTCCTTCCTCCCTTTCCATTCAAGAACGCGAATGTTAATTCTCCTTTCTGCGTTGGCGCTGGATAGGAAATTCACCCCTAGTGCAAATGAAGGACTTTATCAACTTTAGATTACTGATAGTCTTATGTTTCAGCAATAGCCGGGTGTCATTGACACTGTCAATAAAAAAAATATACAACGAGGTATATTGTATGCTATTCGTGCTACTGATAGACATTGTTTTTGTGCACCAAAGGTAAAGTTGCAGACTAATATCATTCTCTTATGAACTGACCATATTTTAGCGATGTCTGCACAAAATAATTATACCGCTAAACTTTTTTTTACTCAGTTATTGAAAATTGAATTACAGAAAAGACTGTCTCGAAATTAAGTAAATTCAGCATGTTAGTGGTTCTGAAATTTTACTTTTATTTGTATATTTAGACATATTAACTATTTGCATGCGTGTGTATATGTCTGTTAAAAAACGATGCATTTTATTTTTAGTAAGTTTGTAATAGTATTACTCAATTGAAATAAATTTGGCATAGTACTGACATACCCAATACATGCCTTTTACCCTTTTTTATCAACAAATCTTGTAATATTTTACTCATGGTGCGCGTCTTGTACATTTTGCATAGGCCTTTAAGAAAAGAAGTGTACCCCATGAATGGACATATGGAAATATATCCTTCTGGGAGTAAGAATTTTAACGACAAGAACCCTTCTTTCCCCGATTTTGTTACACATTACATTCAGTCCTTATGAAAATTTTCATTCTACTAAATCCTTATTAAAATCGATTTAGAAAACAAAAACATATAACATACTATATCCTATCCTGCAACCAGCTTTAGTGCACTAGCTGATGAAGCAATGGTAGATCTATTAGAAGTAAAAATTTATATTAAAAAAACCCACACAAATTATTCTAGAGAAGTAAAGATATTTTAAACACAAGACATTAAATTTAAAGAAACACATATTTAAGTTTGTTGATGATGATACATGAAAATATATAAAGCAGCGCGTGACATCAAATTTTGATAAACTCAATTCAGTTTGGGAAGTATGGTGTTCAGCAGTGGAATGTGGATTGGTGGCAATAATGTATAAGTTGTACGTATCCTTTTAGATAATAAGACTTCTGTCTGAATGCCTAATCCAATTATTAGATAACCAAGCAGTTAACGCAACAAACAACGATATAAACCTAGAGAAGCTACGGTTAATTTGCGATAACTTAAATCTCATAAAACATTATGACGAATCACTTAAAAAGGAAGAAGTCAGAATTTGTTTCTACTATACCTACCGTAAATCTAATCGCCTTTCAGAAAGATGTTGGTATTAACATAGTTGGAATAAATACATTTTAGAAGAGGAAAGTATGATAAGCTATGGTGTAATATATATTTACGTATATGTAATTATTATTATATAAATCTTTCTTTTTCTTTATGGAGGGAAGTGTTACGTATATGTAATTAAATTATTTGTGTGTTAGTTTTAAATTTCTTTTCATTTTATTTTTGTTTCATTACATTTAATTGTAAGGATAACTTTTTTACTGGATTTGACATATTTCCGAGTAAATTCAGTTCAGTCCTTTTAGCCTGATTAGAACGCAAAAGTATTGCTTCATTGTATTTTTAGCTAGCCTTGGTTCAAAATTTGGTAAACACTGAGTAAAAATCATTGGTCGTAATCAAGGTCATACTTCGCCTACGTGTTAATTTGAATAAACACCGTTTTATTTTTAAATTCATTTCCAGTGTGGGAATCAATGATTCTTAGCTAAGGCTATGCTGGTGGACGTGCCAACTGACATATTTTTTACTGCGTTGTTAGGTCCAAGTGACCACGTGACTCCACCAAGTGATCTAAAATTGAGGGTTAAAACAGATGCTTTTGTAGTGAATTGGAGTCAGTTGTAAATAATACCTTGATGCTGAAAGGTATCCCTGTTGTTGCCATTTGAACTGAGGTTTTTTATTTAAAATAATTTATTCACCCTGGAAAATACTCTTATTCATTGAAATTCTTGGACAAAGACATTTACTAAAAATTATTCGGAATTCTAAAGCCGGAATTATATTCTTGGTGACTCAACAAGGAACTGTTGACACATCAGCACAAACTGATTATAGAGTATGTCATCGCCTTCCATCTTGGAACTTCATCGA
>JAECUM010005220.1:0-19547 GCA_016617855.1 Megalonaias nervosa
AATTGCATACTACTGTCTCTTACATAAATGACTGTATGAATCGTGACAACGTTAGCTGTATGTCACTGAGTTGTATAAATCCCTTTATTTATTAAATACATGTACTCGGGTTTCGTTTCTTGTGTACAACGATACCCGAGGACGATTTATGTATATTGTACAATATTTCGAAACAGTGAGTACGGTTCATCCTATGCCGCACGTGCAAGTGCTTTAGATGGGAAAAACTGAATACATCAAGTGCACAGACGATGTAAGGCTGCATTGTCTGTGTATAAATGCCTCACCGTAAAACAAAATCTTTACATTACGGAACGTCTTGTCAGTAAGCAATCTACTTAGTACAGGAGCCCCCTAATTCCAAAATGTCAGATAAACAGAGGAAGAATTACAGAATCAAACGAATGGAAACGAAACGGACTTTGAATTAAGGCCATGGAGCAAGAATATTAAAAGAAATTAATGAAATACAAAAGAAATGGAATACAATATGCGATGATGAGACTCCTTCCTGTTGAGCAGGGAGAAAGGACAGATCGACAAAATTGCGATATTGAGACTCCTTCCTGTGACCATACTGTATAAATTAAAAGATGACTTAACAAAATGGAAAACGGACTTATGATTCAGAAATGTTTAAACAACTTAAACGAATGCGAAGAAAACTTATTAAACAGTTTAATATTATTAATTTAACTTTACCAAAAAATATTATAGCTAAATTTTCAAAATTTACTGATTACGATTAAATTGACTAAACTAAACAATTATTCATGTATTACTTTAATAAATTATTATTAAATTATTAGTAACCTAACTATAGCCACTTATTATATTTACGATCAAAATTGTCATTCATGTATTAGACAAGAAACTCGTGGCACCTGAGCTAGTGTTCATGTGATAGCGTAGTGTGAATGCTGCTCGTGCCTAATTAAAATCTCAAACAACCTATGCGCAAAGCATAAACAGTATAATAGATATCTATTTATTAAAACTATAAAACTATACTTAATAGAAATTAAATATGAATTAATTTAATTTAGCTTTTATTTATTAAATTTTAGACTTATGGGAAACTATGATTATGAATTAAACAACAACTCCAGAAATTTGATATATTAGAAGAAATAAAAGATTTGAATGGTGTACAAACCCTTACTCAAAATTTAATAAAAACGAAATTTAATAAAATTAATACAAGAAACACACACCTATTGGAAAAAAAACATGAACACATAAAATACTTTAAGTTTTGTCACAAGGGGGTTACTCAAATGATGTCAATCTGAGAGTAACCACACCAATAAAACTTAGGGACTTGCACATCTTCAGCTGTAAAGGTATGTAAGTTATTTATTAATTTTGTTATGTATATTATTTCTTATGTATATTGTAAGTTTCAGCTATTGTACGTATTACCAGGCTGATTTTTGTGTGTTTTCAATGTAGCGTTGGCTTGGGTAGCATAACGCAAATATTTTCTATTCTTGTTTGTGACTTAGCAAAAGATTTATATTAGCAATATAAAGTTGCATTTTATTGAGAAACGTTTAGTACCATAGGAATTTTATCGGACACAGGTTCACTTCTGAACCTGTTTATTGTTTTGTAATGTTGTACCGATAATGTAATTTGTATAACTTACCGTATATAACGTCATTACGTGTTATCGTATATGCCCGTGTCATGCATAGTACACGGTGTTAGATGTATTTTCAGCTGATCAGAGTGATCCATGCTGATCGTAGTCGACGTGGTACCAGCTGCAGAGCCAACCATAGAAGTGGATCATAGCAGCTGTAAAGCTGAACCACAGCAGCCGTAGAGCTGAGTGAACAGTGTTGCTGGTCGAGTTGCAGATGTTCGGGAGTTGCTGACCGGATTGGTGGGCGCTGATTGCTTGATTGACCAAGGAATTGAATGGTGGTCGGTGACTACCTATAATGATGCTTGCTTGACTGACCAGTGTGACTGGTAGCCAAGTGTGATATTGACGGGAGTGTTTTGTGTTGCTCCATGCATGTAATCTTTTAGCCGTGGGCTAATTTTGGGGTTTGTTATATCCAGTGTTTTGGAAGTGTAAATACATTTTTGTATGATATCTGTCCAATCAATTCATCATTTTACTATTTGAGTAAAATACGTCAGTTTTCACTATTTGAGTGAATACATCATTCTTTTACTAATGAGTAAAACGCGTCATTCTTTTCATCGTGTGAAATTACTGTGAATCGTTCACCTTTGTCCTTGTACTGTGTAAGGTTATTTATTTGTATTTATATTTGTTGCGTTATTAGGTTCGTGCGGATGATATTAACTTGTCCAATATTTGGATCTTATACACGCTCGTATTAATCAATATTTCTTTCTCATTCAAGTCATACATCAATAAACATTGTATTTGTATCACCTTCAAAAGTGTTCTGTTATAAATCCGAAGTCCAACCCGTTATCTTGTTACACACATGTCCAAATGCAAACGATCCAACAGTTCTAAACTACGACCTTGCAGAATTTTCTTTCAACGATCGTTAAAGTCCACATTGTGAGGATCGTCATCTGCTGTTAGATTGTGTCGTTAAACTTGTCCTTACCTGCTGTATCAGGTTTCCATACCACGCAAGCATCCAGATGAGTGTTCTTGGCCTCTTTTACCGCACGTCAAGAGATTTTCCAGGTATGCTCGGTAAGGGTATGTATCCATCAAGATGCTGACGAATTTGTTATTCAAGTACAAATCTACTTCGTTTAACAAGGAATGCATGAAATAGTTGACGGGAGCTACTCTAGCATCGGCTTCTGGACCGATGTCGTCCGTTTTGATCACTTTGACGTTCAAGTGCAAGTAACTGTTATTCAGATAGATGTAATCTTCGGGCTGTCCTTTGATTTCAAACTCGATGGGAGCTGAATCCGTCAAAGCGGAGACGGGATGAAATTCTACCCATTGGGATTCTTGCATCGCCATCATGGTGGGTGGCATGGCAAACAGATCCAGTTCCGACTTGAAGCATGCGTAAGACTCTCGGTGCATCTTTTAATTTTTTTTTCTTTCTCTCTGTGATTTCATAATCAAAAACCTCTAAGTCTCGGGCGGTTCTTCTTTTCTTGGTCTTTCTATGTCTGGGTGCGTGAAGGCCTCTGGAGGGGTGTCTTCGTCATCGTCTCTTCTGCCCTGTCCTTGCTGTGGCGTCAGGGAAGCAGGAATGTCTGACTCGGCAGCGTCTGGGGCATTTATAGGAGTTTCTCGTCGGCCCAAAATCTCTTTGCCCGTTTGAAGCAAGACATTTGTGCCTGTTCTCAAGAAAGCTTCTTTGGGGTTTTGTTTGTCGATGATGACATTTTGGAGAACTTCTTTGCCTTGCGTCAAAGCGGCATCTTTAAAGGCCTGCAATCCCAGTGTCACCACCGGTTTCATAACGGGGGCCACCGAACGAAAGGCCGATTTCAGCATATCTCCTAAACCATGTCCTCGTTGTCGAGCGACTCCTCGGTACACAGGATACATGACTTACAAGTCATTAGAGATTCGTTTTCGAAAATGGGGCTTCACCGTGACTTTCCCTTTGGAGAGTGAAACATTTTGTGCCAGATCTCCTTTTATAGTAATGTTGACACTGTCGAAATACGACTTATTGACAGGTAAATAGCGAGGATGTACAAATTTGCGGTGAACGTGATAGGTATTTCCACCTTCCTCGTCAGTGCTCGTGGCAGAATCCACTTTGAAAGGAATGACTCGCAGTAACGGTTAAGAGGTGTGTCCCACCACGTTGTACTCCACCACATCGGAGTACACAAAAATCAGATGAGGTCCTTGGTTCAATTCTACAGTGAATCTAAAATATTTCGGAAATTCTAACTTGCTGATATTTCGTTTTTAATCCTGATCATCGTTGGGTCGCCACCCAAAATATCATACAATTCAGGACAAACTGAAATGGCCAATTCTTTGTCCTCTGAAAATTTCATCATCAGACCACAAGCGATTTTGTGGTACTTGATCGCGACATTTTTTTTATTTTTGTCCAAGGCTTTGCCAAACACGGTATTGAACTTGGTAGCAATCGTGTTCACCAGATGTTGACCACTAAAATAATAGCCTTCAGGAATGGTCAACAGATAGGTAAACCGTTTAGTTTTGTGGTCCTGTGTTTTCATCGAGTCACTTGCAGTTGTGCGTTCATCCAAGTTTTGCTGCACTTGCTCGTCATGTGCTTCGACCGAAAAAGTGTTTTGATTTTCAACGATGTTTTTGATTTGGGTAGGGTGAATGTTTTCCACTAAAGCCACTTCCCAATGGGCTTCGTGATCCAATTGGATGGCCTGAGGAAATTTGGCAGTGAAACAGCATAAGGTGTTGTGGGGAAACACCTCCATAGAACTGGTACTGGGTAACGTTAAGTAAAATTGATTGTTCATAATTCCAGAGTTCTTGTGTCCGAGAGGACACTGGAGGTGATAGGAGTGTCCAAAAGAGGATTGTTGTGGCTGGGGTGGTGACAGTTGGTAGAGTGACTGACGTTGGGCACATGGCTCCCGTTGTTCCCGTTAGAGGAGTATTTCAGGGAAGGATTGGGGAGAAGGTAACCGATGCAACTGCTCATTAAAATTGTCCACAATTGTTTATCTCCTTGTTGCAAACTCAGATTGTCAATGGCAGCACCGATGACACAATACACCACAAAGATCTGGCAGAGAAAGACGCTTTGCGTTTTAGGCACGCGTTCTCCACACCACATCAACAAGGTCTGCCTTTGTAGATCTTGCAGAGAAAAACTGGGTCAAGGAATGGTCACGGCTGTAGAAATGGCTGAGACTGTGCTGAAGGGCACGATGGCAACTTCTTTTTTATAGTTGATGACATGCGATGCGTCTATCCTAAAATCAAAACTCGGCGGATATCCTTTCCAATACACTTTGACTTCTTTGACACGACGTTTTCCCACTTTACGGGTTCTTCGCTCGAGAATGCTTCCGATGTCGTACACTTCGTCTTCCTTTTTTGGTCACGTGTTGTAACTCGGGCAAGTAAAACGTTCCTTTTAATACTTCCCCGTTCATGTATTCCAATTTATAGACGGTAGGATGACGGCCAGGCACTCGTTCAGTGACACGAAACAATTCAGTGGTCCAGTTGGGTAAGTAACATTTGTCGAAAGGGCGTTTGGTTTTACCAATGCGCACCCAATATGCTGCTGCCAACACTCGACCTTTTACGGGGACAGCCACAGTCGGGGACGTACCAAACAGGCGCTCAAAGATGGTCACTTCGTTGTCGGGAGTCACTTCTTGGGGAGCACATCCGATGCTCCGATGGTAAGATTGGTTGTACGCTTGGACCAGATGCGGTAAGACGTCAATGTATTTGAGAGTGTGTTGATGCGTAAAATATTTCCACATGCGTTCTTTCAAGGTGCATTGAAAACGTTCCACGATGCTGGCTTTGGTTTCGAGATACTCGGTGGTGAAAAAATGAATGTCTCGTTTCTTTAATTCTTTTTGGAAAGCTTGGTTCAGAAATTCGGTGCCTTTGTCAGTTTGCCATCGAAGAGGGTGACAACCACTTTGTTTCAAGACCAGTTGGAAGGCTCATACTAACTCACTGCTCGATTTGGAAGTCAATGGCACGACCCAGGCAAATTTGGAAAAGACGTCGATGACACAAAACAAATATTTGTAGCCACGATTGTAGGTGGCCAAATGAGAGACATTGGCTAAATCGGGCTTGACATTGATGATCGATGCCCTCCACTCGAGTGCGACTTCTTGAAATTTTCGTCGAATGGGTTTGAGTAAGGTGTATGTGGCTTATTCTTGTAACCATCGTTGCACTTGAGGTAAACGGACACTTTTCAGGCGGGTTTTGGCAGCACTATACAATTTCTGAACTCATCCGTAACCTGCAGGATGGGCTGGATTGCAGTAAATGCTGGCTAACACCTTCTCCATTTTTTAATAAGTTACCCACTCTTCACTGATGCTACTCTTGTCTTCGTGTGGTATATTATTGGATTGTAATGCTTTCCGTATTAAACGAGCGATAGTTGTCGAGGAGAATGTCTGAACAAGGGTAATCAGTTCTTGTTTCACTTCTGTCTTGGTCTTCCTATTCTCTTCTGAGGGGTGACCATCATCTTATTAATCCAACCAGTTCTGGATGTAGGTGGTGTTGTTAACTTGCGTACTTTTTCTTGTGGAGTTTGAAACTCTTCTTCTTTTTCTGTCTTGATCACTGGAGTTAGTTGTGGTCGTGGTGGTGGTGATGGACTTTTCATCAGTCTTAAAATCTTTCAGAGTTGGTAGAGCTGTTTCGTCTAAAGCTTTCTGGTGAAAGAGTTGAAGTCGTTGCAACAGCTGACCGTACCGTTGCGATTTTTCTGTTTCTTACAAATCGCTGCGATCCATCAACGATTGCAATTCGTGTTGTAACTGGGACATCTCAGTCAAATGAGGATTGAGAGGTAAATGTGGGGTCCGTTTTTCTTGTAAGCGATAGAATTCCATCCATCGCTTGTAAGGCACTAAAGTCAGTTTTCGTCCTTCCGTTGGATTCCAATGGTCACGTCTGAGATCTTTTAACTCCAGAATCCTCCTTTTATAAAATACCTCCCAACATTGCTCCCACTATTCCTTTGCCAATAGGTCCTAACAGTGGTAAAAATCCTCCTTGTTGCACCAACATCTTTTTCTTGTTTGGCTAAGACTTGCACATGCGATTTATCTCTAGGGCCTTTAAACAAGACCACGTAATGAGCATTGAGACTGATGGTGCGATGGGCTTTACTTTGTTGAAACAAATTTTGGGTGATGTAAATGACACTGGCATTACGATGATTCCCTTTGCGCGTAAACCACGGTTTAATTTCTTCTTTGTCTTCTCTTAACATGATGACCAGATGTGGTTGACTATGGTCAGGCACGATCCCGTCATCTTCGTCAGAAATGCCTTCGACAAACACAATGGAACCACCTTGACTTTCTCACAAGAGGCTGTACGCCGATTGCCACTCTTTGTAACACCACACGATCCGTTGAGGTGGACGATCGATCAAATGATGTTTATGTTCGATCAAACGTTAGACAAATTCGGTTTTCCT
This sequence comes from Megalonaias nervosa, assembly GCA_016617855.1. NCBI lineage: Eukaryota > Metazoa > Mollusca > Bivalvia > Unionida > Unionidae > Megalonaias > Megalonaias nervosa. The sequence continues at coordinate 7,104 of JAECUM010005220.1, forward strand.
GAACCACTGGGTCCAGCAATTAACATGTTAAAGGGATGGCGAAAATACAAGGCCTCCCAACTGGCACGATCTAAGTTTTCGTTGATGAATTTGAAAGTGGAGGAAGAGGGAGCAGACACAGCAGAGGTAGCCATAGTGGAGGGAATGTCACTTTTGACACGAAGACAGACAATACAAGAGTTTTTATACTTTTTCAGGACACGTTTATTGCAAACGTTAAATGTGAACACGAAAGGCAAAAATAAATAAAAGCCAAATGGTTAAGTACATGAATAAAATACACATTAAAACGATCAAAGTGGAATATATGCAAGTCTCTGTACAAAATGTTTGGCGACCAAGGTGTGGTGTCGTAGGGACAGTTTGTAAAGTTCTTAGAGCCTCTACGCTGTGTACAGCCACACAGGGGTCCTCCCGGAATGGCCTTTCGGAGCTGTCGATGACGCTTCAGTACTGAAAGGAGTGGTTTTCCTCGGTGTCCGCTTCTTCTGGCACTGTAGTTAACACAGATTTAAAAGTTACCTTTTTCACTGGACACTTTAAGTTCACTTTTTCCTTTGAATGCATCACACAAATCTTGGGCAATGTAAGCCACTTATTTTGTCCAAGCCTCGACACCCCAACTTTTCCCGTCACATACATCTTTCCAGTGAGAGTGTAAGTCACAAACTATACAAACATCTTTGTAAGCATCCGGAGTGACTAAAATTTCACAAAGAAACTTTTCTTGAAACAGAGGTCGAAAAGTTTGCAGATGAAAGCGCAACCCTTTTAACAGAACCAGTTTCTCGTGCTCATTTAAAGTAAACACCATCATGTTTTTGGTACAGTACAGATCGTACCGAGCCCACAAGAAATCTGCTGGTAAACGAAATCTCAGAAAGCAAGTCACTAAGACACACAATATACGGCGACCCCAATTCAATGGACACAGTCTTCATAATAAGTGTTGGTAATCCTCCACAGTTTGAATACTGTTATTGATTTCCTTCCACGGAATGTGTTGTATCACGAATGATAAAAGTCTTGGCATGGTAATCAGTTTTTATACCTCTTTTTGTTTGAAGTAATAAGTGTACTTTCTGCACAGAACTGATAGTACTCCGTAATCGTATCCAAATAGTTTAGTCACTAGTTCACACGTCAAACACCGCAGAGAATTTACCACTACAGACAAAATTTGGTAGCGTGAAAGAGTTTGGTAATCCTTTAACTCTTCTTCTGGAATTCGATGTAGTATGGCCACCTTGTAAATAGTAGGAGGAGTAGCAACCAAAGTCTTCTGGTCCTGGTCCAGTTGAACAATGTCTGACCGATGGAACGTTTTCAAATGAATCAGTCCTCTTATACCATTCAGGTACCAGTGGTTTCAACATCGGTGACGTAACGGATGGAATTGTTCTTTGCGTTGAACTTGTATTTTGACCAGCTCTTGACAAATGCGTTCTTTCAACTCCACAGAGAAACCACGAATGTTTTCCTATAAAGTATCCATCCAGAGGTTACTAAGGTCCCACTAAAGGTATGTAGTGACAGTGCGGAGACCATCTAGCATGTTCCAAGTATGCGGAATCTTTCTGCTCCCACTGGTGAAGTGACACACCGCAACTGAAGCACTTAACTTTATCCCCTTCCACCAAGTAGATAAATCCGGCTCTGGCTAATTCTTCGGGGGTAGGTCCTACCAGATATTTTGGTCATTTTCCTTGGAAGGTTTGGAATCGACTTTCAAAGTCACAGTATTCAGGCAAACGCACAGGGAACGAATATTCTTCTTTCACAGGTTTATTTCGATGAGGATACGGTGAAATCTGCAGGAGATTGCTCAGGGTTGGATGACATCCGTAGGGTGATAGCCGCATGGTTTCACGAACAATTGCATAGGTGACTTACACAACATTGGTATAGGGCTGTCCTCTAGGAAAACTGGACTGGATTTGACAAAGTCCGGCCTTGGTGTTGGACTGAGGCGATGGTTGCGGGTTTGGAGGTGCTCCAGGGGTTGTCTCCGGGGCCTTGCTGTGGTGTTTTGCGCCGCTGACTTCTGGGGTCCTTTCCGCCTATCCTCGTTGCCGGAGGCTGTGATGGCACCATACTCACACCTCCAACAGACTGATTAGCCCAGCCCGGGGTAAGGGCCCAGCCCGGGGCTATAACCAGTCGCGAAATCACACAAGTGAATATGCGACTATAATTCTTCAGTCAGTCAGTCAGTCTGGCTAGGTTCATTTTATTCGTTCGTTCATTCAGGCTGTGGACACCGAGCAGGCAAGATCGGCGGAGCGGGAGTACGGTGAAAAAGGAGCGCCGGCGGGAAAAGTCGGGACAAAGAACTACACACTAAGGATCACGAATCAACAAAACAAAGAAGCAGTAACAAAAAGAACGTGGCCAAACGATGTAATATGTGTACCGCGCCCCGCCAGGAGCTACTATTCACTAAAAGCTCCTGAAACGGACACGAACAAACAGACTACACTGACGAATAATGAAGCGGCCATAGGAACTCCATAGAGAAAGCTAACTACACTAGGCGGTCTCTACAAAAGAGAGAGACATAAGACCAGTACAGCTACCGTGGAACAGATATAGAACAGCCGTCATATACCGGAGTAGCCTACACACTGATAAGCATGCACACCAGCAGAGAAATCGGAAGGAAGATTGAAAAGAAATCCGACTGCCAACATTGCCTGAATGCAAGAGGTTTTCTTTTAGGCCTTTCGAAAACCTCTTTAGATAATAGCTCTGTCTATGCACTAATTTGATCCTTTCGATACCACCGTCAAAATTTACTCTCGATTCGTATGCGTGATACCAAAAACTATTAGTCATTATGACTTAGCTGATTGGTATAAATTAGAATAATTATGTACACTTTGTACACAAAATTCCAACTTTGAATTATATTAACAACGAAATTTTGAAACTAATTTTATTTTGGTTAATTGCATAGTTGACTTACACATCAATGGTAATAGGATCTGTCCATTAATATAACTGGACTAAATTTGACAAATTAATAGTACGGTCTGTGGTTTTGGGGCGTAGACGACATCGATGGCTGCCGCGCTCGCGCACTAGCTGGGTCCTTCTCCTCCTTTGCCTTTGCCAGCCACCAATTAAACAGTGCGACCATCACACATAAAAGCGGGGTTGTAGTGGAACCATTCCTACAACCCCGACCAATTAAAAATCTCGACACTCGAGAATTAACCAGTCGCGAAAGCTCTTGTTAGCATATGCGACTTAAATCCTTCTTCATCATCAGTTTGGCTACGAGTCATCAGCGAGACTAGAGAACAGCAGCACCTAATTAGTAGAATGACGCTAGCGACGGATTTGTTTCCATCCACAGCACCGAACGCACTCAAAGGCCTTTGGCGAAAGATTGAAACAGTCTGGAGCATTAGGGCACAGGAGAAAAGAACTTCCCTTCTCCTGATATGGGAAAAAAACGACTAAAGCAAGAACCTTAGAAGAAAAATGAAACAAGGAGGCCTGGGAAAACCAGCACCAAGGGACCAAAGGAAAAAAGCGCTGGAACTCAGACACAGACGCTGAAAACAGAGGTAAGCGCTATTCCGAAAACCCCAAAGCAACAACAACTACCAGACTTGCCGCCGCCACCACCACCACCATCAACATCGGTTAGAAATATACCACCCAGAGCTCCAAGGCAGCAAGCAAGGAAGAGCCCAACTAAGACAGCACCTGTGGAGAAAAAAGTCAGGGAGGAAAAAAAACAGGACTTGACTCCTCCAAAACCTCAGAGCACCACCAAGCCACAACCCACTGATCAAGAATGGGTAGATGTCACCACCTCTATGATAAAGCATGTGAACTGGAAATTTTTAGATCTTTATCATAACAAAGAGGCCGCACTCCAATATAGAGAAGACGTCAGAGTTCCGAGGGAGCGAGAAACACCCAAAACTAAATCAGCAAAAGCTAGATGGAAAAAAGCAGCCAACACCTTAAAGTTCATAGGAGACAAACATCTGTTAGCCCCCTTGAGTCTAATCGGGAGCATTTGCTGTGGGCTACTAATCCAACATAATCAAGAAGGCAACCCACCACCAGAAACCCCAATAGCATCATCGCTAACCTTGATCGAAGCAATGAGGGACGAACATCCTAGTGATCGCCCTCCATACAAATGGGAGGTACCACCACATCTGAGACAATACATGGGATGACACCAGTTGGGCTATCCAGAAAACAGCCCTTTTAAGGGCTAAAATTGCCATTTATTAAGAGATTTCAAATTGGCTTGAAATCTCGATTTGATAATACTATTAATAACCTAATACGATCCATTGGACCACCGCTCAAATTTATAATCTCCCACCTAATATTGGCTCTAAATTTTTATTATCGCTCAGACACCTTAATACTAAAATAATTGCTAGGGATAATTTCTTATGTACATTATTGTATCAGCTTCCGATGTTAGGTGATAGGAAAATTCATTAATAACTCGATAATTTGGTAAATTGCACAGGTGGCTTACACATTATTGGGTTACTTTTATGTCCATTAGTACAACTGGACTGAATTTGAAAATTAAGTACGGACTGGCGTTTCAGGGCTTTAACGACATCCATAGCGTTCGCGCCAGCTGCCGAGCACCTTCCCGCCTTTTTCCTCGCTCGGACCGCCGCACCTAGACGGAGATGTGGAACGATTTCAACCCGTCTAAACACTAGGTGACCCGATGTGACGTTATAGTCGCCGACCAATCGTGACTGGCATTACATACTGCTTCGGTTGACACCTGCCACTCCGCTGTAGATTTCGATCCGGCTTAAACTTGAGTGTGTGCTGGGACGATTCCCACTCAAGACAGCCTCAGATTGGATACCCATTCCAAATTTAACATCAGTGTGTGCTGGGTCCAATCCCACTCATGAAAGCCTCCCATTCAGGTAGCATGGAACTTATTGTTCCGCTACCTGACGGCTAAAATAACAGTTCTCTTTGAAAGTATTAACGCCTGGGGGATAAGGATCTTATTCCTTCCCCCAGGAAAAAATTAGCAGTCCGCTGTGCGGAGATTAACTCGTCGCACTTGCCCGATAGGGCGCACGCGACGTTAATCCAAATCTCTCTCTCTCTCTCTCTCTCTCTCTCTCTCTCTCTCTCTCTCTCTCTCTCTCTCTCTCTCTCTCTCTCTCTCTCTCTCTCTCTCTCTCTCTCTAGTCTGGCTACCTATCGTTGACGTATCAACAAGATAAAATGAGCAGAATTTCAAAGTTACTGGAATTTCAGATGCACCTGGAGTATGCCAGGTGCATTTTAGATGAGCTGGCTATGGAGGCCATAGCAGAAGCAGCTTGAATAGAAGAGGAAAAGGAGGAGGAGAAGAAGAAAGAAGAGGAGAAGGAAAAGAAGAAACAAAGGATCCTACCTCACCTCATGCTAAGACCTGTGTGTGAGGTGAAGCCAATTGGCAGTACACCTCCACAGCCAATATCAGCAGCAGCACCACAGCAACTTCAACCACAGCCACAGCCACAACAACCAGTACACCGTCCACAGGAGGCAAGGTGGCCAGATCATCACCCTCGAGTGTGGCACAGAAGACAGAAGGAACAACAACAACAAGTCTTCACAATCCCTCAAACTGAGGAGTGGGATAGTGAAGCCAATCAACCTCCCTCTGAGCTCCCAACCACACGCATCAATTGGGACTAGGACTGGAGCAGACGATGCGTGTGTGGGGCTAGACCTGGGAGATGTCACAATCAACCAGGTGAATCTAAAGTTTCAAAAAACAGTCCTTTTCAACGCTACCCAGATCTCTAGAAATGAGAGACTGATCAAGTTGCCAATTTGTGTAATTATGGAGTAGTGTGATTATAAATACTCACTCTTTTACTGATATTTGTGTCTGTGTGTGTGTGTGTGTTTGTGTGTATGTGTGTTTGTATGCGTGCGCGAACGTTTCTTGATGTTAGTATTTGTATTTGTACGCGTGCGCGTACGTTTCTGTGGATAGTATAGAATGGGTTTTTTTCTTCCCTTCTGTGTGGATAGCAGATATTGGGGTTATTTTCTTCCCTTCTGTGTGGATAGTAGATAATGGGTTACTTTCTTCCCTTCTGTGTGGATAGTAGATAATGGGTTACTTTCTTCCCTTCTGTGTGGATAGTAGATAATGGGTTACTTTCTTCCCTTCTGTGTGGATAGTAAATAATGTGTTTTTGTTTCTTCCCTTCTGTGTGGATTGTAGATATTGGGGTTATTTTCTTCCCTTCTGTGTGGATAGTAAATGTTGGGGTTATTTTCTTCCCTTCTGTGTGGATAGTAGATATTGGGGTTATTTTCTTCCCTTCTGTGCGGATAGTAGATAATATGTGAAGTTATTGTAAGGGATCTTTTCCTTCACGTCCGTGCTTTAAGTATATAAAGCATAACTTTCGTCAGTCTGGCTACCCTAGCGTTGACTAGTCAACACAAGATGGATTTGTTTAATAACTTTAAAGACAGTTGGTATTGGATAATGGATGCAGCCGATGTGGTGGAAAGACTTGAAGAGGAATGGAAGTATCCAGGTAGCCTCGACCTTGTGACCAGCCTGAAAGTAGCGAGAGATCTGGAGAAAGACATGATAAAGGAAGAAGAAAGAAAAGTTAAGAGGCTTTATTAAGCCTAAGTATGTTAGAGTGGGAACATTGAAGGAGGCACTTGATGGCGTGATCAAAGTGAGGTGGATTTACAAGTAATAGTGAATTTTACAGAGTGGTCTTTTGTGAAGTGGGGATTACAGCAATTAAAGAAAGCAGAAGAAATGATGAGAAAGGTGCTGGAAGAGGAGGTGGAGAAGATAAAAGATGCCTGGGCTAAGGAGAGAAAGGACAAAAACAACAGAAGGTCAAAAGAGGACTTTGACAGCTGAGCGAAAACTGGATGAAGGTACAGCAAAAATTAGGATGGATGGGACATCCTGACTGGATACCAGACCATGAAAAGAAGAAGAAGAAAGGATTAATAGAGAAAGTGAGGAGATGGTGGAAGAAGTGGAGAAAATAGAAGAACCCAAAGGCTCTTTTCAGGGCCACTTCATTGCCTCAAAAAGATTTACTCAATATTTGCCCTTTATGTGTGTCTTCTTTTGTTTGGTATTTGTTTGTTTGTCTATGTCTATCCAGTGATATGTCCTGCCCCGCCAGGCAATGTTTGTGTTTTTTTCTATGAACGGTACGGGTATGTCCCGCCCCAGCCAGCCAAGCGTTATATTGTTTTTTCCCACTGTTTGGCCCGATTGAGGTCAGCCCCTTGCCACACTGTTGCCAATGTTCAGTACCGTGACGTCACACTACCTGTTCCATTTCCCTTGTCGCTATACAGACCCAATACATTTTATTTTTTTTGTCGCTATACAGCTCCACGACCTTTTGGACTGGGATTTCCATTGTCGCTATAAATCTTGTCGCTATACAGCCCCACGACCTTTTGGACTGGGATTTCCATTGTCGCTATACATCCCCACTTCACTACTCTCAGATCCAGATACAATTATCAGATGAATTAACCTATCACCAGACATGAAATGCTGACTCTCATGTGCCTTTGACCAATACTATCATTAGAAAAGGTTTTGTACATTACGCTGTTACTGCTAAGCTTGACAGACTTTCTTTTCGAATGTCCGTCACATAGCTGACTAGCACTATAAATAACATACAAATGCAAATGGACATACTTTTTAACTCAGTGTTCATTTTCAGGACATACTTAGCGTACATATTAGTTTATATTAAAGTGAATGTTTAAAAAAACAAAACTGATTTTGTACGAGGTGGACTGCTAATCAGTAGGCCCGATTATAGCTACTCTGATAATAAAGTCCATACAAACCTTAGTTCAAAAAATATCAGAATACCTGAAAAAAAATGAAAATATAAAATAATCATATGCAGTAATATATAAAAAGGGAAAGGTTGGCAAATTATTTTCAATTTCGCAGCTTACGAATACGAACATGACCGTGGAAATAATTTTATCCCTAAATATTCCTGTTTGTTTTTCATACTAAATTCACGGCTGAATTCTTCTGGATTACTTTTTAACTAACGTCTTTACAGTCCTGCTATCATAGCGGACGGATGATTAGCATTTATTATTTTAGGCAATGTAAGATTTTTAGAAAATAGTTTGTATAGCATCGAAAACAAAAAAGGAACCCACATAGAAAATTGGTCGACAATGTTATCTTTATGATATATCTCTTTATATGATTTTTATTAATTAGGTTTTTTCATATTTTCTGACATTTTAACGTTACAGTAATAGAGTCTCAAAGACCCGTGCTGTGAAATGCTAAAACAAAACATAATTAGCTCCGACCAAACCATCAACTAAAAGCTGATACAGGTTAAACAACATGAGCAATTTAGATATACAAATGCATATAGATTGTATATAAAATATCGAGACATTAGCATACACTGTTACATAACACGGATAGGATAAACAATAATTTTAGCATACAAAGAAACGTTATTATGAAACACATTACACGAGAGAAAAAGACAAAAAAACAGGAGGAGAAATACAAATGAAGAGAGAAGAAAGGTAAATGAAATAAAACAGAGAGATGAAATGTGAATTCAAGATCTTACGAAATAGCAATGTGTCAGTTTGTGGCCTTTCTTTGACCTTATCCTCCTTCCAAATCGTCCTATCCAGTCAATGATGTTTTGTGAGTTTAACTGTTTATAGACATTTGGATTTGTGGGCATTGTGTATACAAATTGTCAGTTCGTGGCTTTTCTATGACCTTATCCACATTGCAAATCATCCTCCCGAGTCACTGATGTTTTCTAAACAGCAATTTAATCATTCATGGACATGCGGATTTGTGGAGACTATAAATGAAATGTTTTCGAGAACTTACAAAATAGCAATGTGTCAATTTGTGACCTTTCACTGACCTTATTCCCATTCCAAATGATTCTACCCAGTAACTGATGGTGTATAAATAGCTATTCATTCATATGTAAGCATTAGGATTTGTAAAGTCTTACAAAATAACAGCGAGTCGGTCTGAAGCCTCTTCTTGGCTTTGCCCCAAATAGTCATTCCTGGTTACTGATGATTTGTAAGTATTTATTCAGTCATTTGTAACCATTTTGGATTTCTGGAGTTAAGTCTGACCCCATGTACATCAATTCGTTGATATCCACTGTTTCAGAGAGAGAGAGAGAGAGAGAGAGAGAGAGAGAGAGAGAACAACTAAAAATGTAAGGATTCTCTAATGACTGAAACTTTTGGTCAAATCTCGAGTTAATCTTTCATGTATACGAAGTAATTATGTTGACGCCAAATGGATATTAGGGATGAGGGCTGCATCAAATACCACGTTAGGATTGCATCAAAGACCATGTTAGGGTCGCATCAAAGACCGCGTTAGGGTTGCATCAAAGACCACCTTAGGGTTGCATCAAAGACCACGTTACACTCATATGACTCTAAGTTGTAATTAGTGTCACTCAAAAGGATATTAGTTTCTAGAATTTCAAAATAACTTATTTGCTTAGCAGACTATGTCCTCTGTTTGACTGTAATGTAACTTTGAGAACATGTCTAAGTTAATTATAGCTGTCAATGCTGTAGACGCAAACTTTTGTTCGGCTGTTGATATGTATATTCGTAAAACAAAGAGTAGACCCGAAATTTAGTCCATCCTCAGTCATTTAGATTTAGCAAGAATCTCATTACGATATAGCAAGAATCCCTACATCAAGAATTGCCTAAGGGTTGACCTGGCCTCATTTGCAATACAGTACCGTAAAAGAAAGTTCATCATATTGATATCTTACATCTTCTTGCATATTTATGTATTATTATTTTGGGATGAATATTATAGGGGTAGATACATTATAAAGGTAAGAAAATGTATATTAAATAGTTTTAATGGCATACCCCGGGATCCTTTTATTCATTGAATACAAGCTGTGGAATTCTTTAAATTTCTAAGTTTGTCTGACGTGTTTTCTTTCACTTCTATGAACTTACTATGTATTTGTAATTTACTTGATTCACAACGTCGTTGAATTACGATACTTTAACTGACTTTATCTCGAATCGAGATCAGTTCGTACTACCAGTGCATTTAAGAGGTTGAAAGTATTACCAACATGAACAGATCCGACCTCAGTAGCACAAACTCTCCTATGGCGAAAATGATATGCAACTGGGTGATTAAAAAGATAGAGAACTAAATTTTGTTTGAAATATAACTTTGACGTATGTTAGGAAAGAAATGTATAATAACAGCAGGTATCAACAGATGCAGATAAACCCCAGTTACGTGAGGTGTTAATGTTAATCAGCTTGCGTGGGTTCAGATTAAATTTAGCTTCATAAAACTCGTGCTTGTTCTTTTTCCATAAGCATTTTCAGACATTACTGGCCATGGCAGAGAATAACTCACAACCAGTGAAATCCATTATGTAGACTGACATTTCTATCAAGAAGTCAAGTTTAATCTTTCTTTTATTGGTATTTGGAATATATTTTTCCTTACATATACTGTTTGTTAGCAATCATCCACATTCAGTACACAGTCTGTTCAAATCCTTTGCGACTGCAGAATAATATAAAAGTGACAGAGGACTACTTGTAACAAAGGCCTTTCAAACTCTTTAACTATAGCATTGCAATGTCAATATCCGAGAAGAAAATGAAACAGAAATAATCCTATACTAATTTAGATAATAAAGGAAATGGCGTTATCCATCAATTTTGTTCATGTTGGACCACAGTGCCCTCCTTCCCCGGATTTCATTGGAACTACTGCTATTACAGTTATGTTATCGTGTCTGATAAATGATTAATATTCAAACTTTTAGTAGAAGGTTTGAAATATTTTGAATGGCATGGAAACATTAACGATTTGTTCGACACCTCATCGAGTTAAATAAAACTGGTTGCCAGTCTTGCTTTTATTGTATATCTCAGTATAGGCGTTTGAAAACATTTTTCATTTTTATGCTCAGATATTCTGACAGCTTCTTACTACATTGATAGAGTTTTAAAAGCCTGTTGTTTGCGTGTAGTCTTTCACTGTATGGTCAAGTGTGGTGTTACAAGATATCAATCTGCAAGGTCTACAAATAAAAGAGAAGCTGTCTTAATCGTTGTCTATTTCACAGTAATAAATAAATCTGACATGAAGAAATAAAGATTGTTCAATCTATAAGTGTCAAATGCCCGCAAAAATTGTTATTTAGTGACAGTACAGCACTTTCAGTATTAGCAATGTGAACTATAGACCCAATCAATGTCACAATCATTCAACAAAGAGTCTGAAACCGAAAGCAAACGTTGTAAATATATTGCATAACTCAACAAAGAGAAAGTTTTCTTCACCCTCTCGTCCTGATTGCAGACTTTTGAACATCTTGCAGCCAGCATTTACATCTCATGGCGATCTCAGACATCTGAGTAGAATTATCCATAATGTGCAGAATTACTGTTTTTGACTGGTGCTTTGTACACATTAAGCTTATAAATAAACTGAAAGTTTATGTTTTGTGTTTGATTTCAAGAAAGTTCCCGTAAAACTCTAACGTTTGAAAATTTCACCTGAGATGAATTACTAATGGATTTTACCATCATCGCAAAGTTATGATCAGTAGTGTAGCATTGGCAAAATTTCGTTAAATAATTTTCGTTTCTTTTTCTTCAATGTTTTTGAAAAGGAGTACATAAATAGTAAAAATCAAATTTAAAAATTAAGAGAATGAATTCTAATAGTCTTGATTGTCATGATGTACTACAATGATGCCTTTGAATAAGTTCACAATAATATAAATGAGTTCACAATAATTCCAAATAATGTGTTAATCCAAATCAATGAGCACTTTCTAAATTCCAACGAATAATTAAAATAAATACTTCAGCTTGAATTATATCTAAACACCAACATAGACTCTGATAACAAATGGAGACCAGAGACTAAGCTAATATAGAAATGCGTTATTTGTTCACATTTTCACTTGACTTATAACGTGATAGAATGCGTAGATTTTCAAAGAACAACCCTGACTAACCATAAACAGGAGTGCCCTTAAAGTCTTCCAACAAAAACTATTTTTCAAAAATTTCATGAACAAAAAACTTATGTCAACATGTTATTTACATCTTACAATCATGTCTATATGTCAATTGATCTAGATACATACCAATGTCGCTACCAATCTCTCTCGATACATTAGAATATTTTACTATCCGTCTATCTAGATATCTACGAATGCTACTGGATTTATACTGAATCACTTTATAAATGTAACTGAATTGAACTGAAACTATTGAACGAAGACTATGAAAAGTAAAGAAACACTAATTTTGCTAACATTCAAACACTCATAGGTTTACATAAATAGTAATTATGAACATCCTGATTGAAAAGGTTACATAAACGTCATTTATATA